>CAMXCT020000187.1:0-92500 GCA_947184155.2 Cladocopium goreaui
CTTCTACCATTGTTCCTCTTACTCCTACTCCTACTCCTCCTCAAACTCCTACTCCTTACAGTATTCCAGCCTACTCCTACTCCTACGACTACTACTTCACTACTCCTACTACTCGTTCTATTATTACTATTACTACTACTGCTACTAGTACCATCAGTACTATTACTACTACTAGGAGGGCCTCCGAAACCCTCTGGAACGTTCCGGACCCTGCCAACCTGCACTTGGCCCTGCACCAGAGCCCTCCAGTACATTCCGCAACCCTCCATAACTTTCCAAAACCTGGGCATGCAATCCGGCGCAACCTTACGGAACTTTCCGTAACCTTCCTGCACCTGCGCTTGCAAGTTGCACTTTGCCCTGCACTGGAACTTCCCGGAACCTTCCGGAACCTGCGCCTGCAACCTCCACCCCTGACCCTGCACCAGACCCCTCCGGAACCTACCGGAACCTTCCGAAGCCTGTGCCTGCCACCCGCACCGGCACACTGGAGGCTATCTGGGCTGAAACCCCATGAGCTTACGCTGTTAAGGAAAAATACCTACCAGCCAACATCCTTGAAAGCTACCTGTACAATTTCCTTTAATGATCACAGTTTGCAACCCTTGTGCTACCCAAAGTTTCAAAACATTTCAGTTTCACTTACAAGATCAATTTGAAAAAATTGCGACTCAAAGACCAGATGCCTTTGCACATTGCCAAGCAGATGCTAAAAAAACAATTTGTCAATTGTCTCTGCGGGTCAATCCTCAGAGACAATCCTGTGAGGCTCTCGCTGGACACTACCTATCGCTTGGGCGCCAGTGTTGCTCGCCTCCTGGCCAACAGCATCAGCTGCTACGAGAACCTGGTGAGCTCCGCGGGTCATGATACCGCGATCCATGTTTGGCAGCTGGCTGACACAAGGCCGGGGGACACGACAGCCCGAATTATGCCATCCCATGATCTCCACTTGTCATTCCACTGAATACACAACCGGTCTTGACGCAAGCTCTCAAAATCGTGATTTTCAAAAAAGTGACTGCCGCATCGGCACGCTGTTGCGATGCCCAGTCGACCATGTTTTTTTGCGCCTTGCATAGCGACTGGCGACAAGCCTTGAACCGAAGACCTGGTGCATATTCTGTATATGTATATGTATTGTTGTATGCATATATGTATATGTATATATGTATATATGTATATATGTATATATATATATATGTATATGCATATATGTACATGTATATTCACAAACACACACACACACACATATATATATATAGAGTGTTATTTCTGTATTTATGGATATTTATATGTATATATATATATATATTGAATAATGCATATAGATATTTACATATGAATTGGTGCAATGTCTTTCACCGCCCCCATCCCATTGGTTTTGAAGATTCCATATGTGCACGCACTCTTCCGAAATGTTGTGCACGTATCAGAGATATTTTGCACGTGTGACGGATGTTGTGATGTCAGCAGCAAGAAACAGCACGAGGTCATTCCAGCAGCACGCGACTGCAGGGATCGGCGGGGTCCACACACCGGAGCTTTATGGAGCGGTGGAAACCTTGACCCGCCAACTTCAGCGACAGTATCAACGCCTGGCAGTCATCACATGGTATTCTTCGCAAAAAAACATGGTCAAGTCCTTCCTTCACCACCTGGACCTGCCGATCGAGACGCTGACGGTGCGGAGCAGCCGGGGATACGAAAGTCAGGCGATCGTGCTGCTGCTGCTGCCGAGCAACTTGGCAGATATTTTCAAAACCAATTGGACTGTTCGTGTCAGCGGTCAATGAATAAGACTTAAGGCATTTGATTTTACCTAAAGCCAAAAAACCTCCTGACCTCAAACAGCTGTACGAGACTTACTTGGGCTCAGCTATTCTATAAATAATGTGCGTATAGAGAACCTCAGTGACAGCAATTCTTTAAATATTAGCAACTTAAAAATGTCTGCATCTCACATTCTATAGATACATGTTCGAAACACAAATCAAAGTCTCCGAGTTAATCACTCTAAACTTGCTCGCGCCAACACTTTTTACCTTTCATGATCCGTGGCTGCTGAGGATGTGCCAGCGAAGACACCCCTAGAGGCAGCCTGTTGGATGTTGGCAAAATGGCAGTGGCCTTCTCAAGGGCGAGTCACGAGTTGCATGTGGTGAACGGCTTTCCCCGCCCTCCCACCGTCTCTGCGGAGTGGCGGCATCTGGTGAGTGAGTTGCCAAGAGCTGTGCCTCGACCACATTGCGATTTTTTTGCTGCGGTTTTGCACACCACATTCCCATACTTCCACCATCCAAGCACCATGCCTTGCACACAACATGTGAATCCCTCGGTGTCTTCTATGAAATAAAATATTTTGCCAAGAAACATTCTTCTTCAAATTCAGGCTCCCATGTAAATTTGCCAGGTCAATTTCCTTGCAGTCTGTAGACATAACCGTGATACATAACACAAGCATATGCCAGCCCAGGAGCGATGGCCAGAACATGCACGGCTGACCGAGAGAGGGTGGCAGGCATACCACACTATGGTCACGACTTTGACAAAGCCAGAAGATGACAGAGAGATCGACGTTGTGGATTTCTTCAACGCGCCATCGCACTGGAACACTTTGCTGACCTCTCAAAGGGCGACAGACGGCCAATCACGATCCTTGGCCAAAATATGCCAAAACAACAAGCATGCCCCCAAACAATGATTAGTTTTCATCCGCTTGGACAACATTGATCCTTTGCAATGCAACTTAAATGGAGAAGATCCTTCTGTGAGAACCAAATCAGATCTCCCACTCTATCACCTGAGATCTTCCCAACCAGTAGTACCGGACAAGGCGGTGGCGGAAGTTTCAAAGATGAGAAACATATAGGACAGGTTCGTTGCTGTGAATGATGGATGGCAGAAAACCCAGTGATGGAATGACAAGTGGTTGGAGGCTGCGCAATGTAGTTGTAATTGAAGACAACTTGTAGTCGTGGTTTAGTTCTAGAGGTAGTTGTAATGAATTTGTATTTGTATTTGTTGTGCAGTGCAATGTAGTGAAGTTGTAGTGGTTAGTGTGGTTCTAGTTGTAGTTGTGGTGGTTGTACCTGTAGCTGTTGTAGTTGTTGTAGTTGTTGTCATTGTAGTAGTTGTAGTAGTTGTTGTAGTTGTAGTTGTCATGGAATTGAAATTGTAACTGTAATTGTCATTGTAATTGTAGCGTAGTAGTAGTAGTAGTCGTAGTAGTAGTAGTAGTAGTGGTAGTAGTAGTTGTTGTTGTTGTTGTTGTTGTACTTGTTGTTGTTGTACTTGTTGTTGCAGTCGTTGTGGTTTTCGTTTTCAGTTGTAGTCGTCGTCGTCGTGGTCGTCGTCGTCGTCGTCGTTGTTGTGTTTGTTGTTCTAGTGGTATGGTATTTTCACTTGTAGTTCTTGTAGTAGTTGCTGTTGTGGTGGTAGTAGTGGTAGTTGCAGTTGTAATCGTAGTGGTGCTGTGTTGTAGTTGTGTTTGTACTTGTGCTTGTACTTGTAGTTATGATATAGTCACACCCAAACTTGAAAAATTGACCCGAGACCCGCAGTGTTTACCACTTTTGACTTGGAAATGGCCTTCGCGCCACAACGGTTTGCACTTTTGCGACATCGAATCGCCGTGGAATCGTCAAAAAGTGCCCCGAACCCCACTCAGTTTTTTACACTTCTCACTTCTCACTTTTCGACGCTGAGGTGTTTTTGCATTTTGACTTGCTGACGTCTTTTTCCATTTTGACTTGGACATGTGCTCCGCGCCATAACGGCGTGCAATTTTTCACTTCTCATCTGGCCAGCTGGCTCCGCACCCGCCGCTTTAGCGAGCCGACCTTCCGGAGCCACAAAACATTGGAAAAATACGGTGTTTCGCGACTTTGCTACCTTTTCGCGTACCTGCATCTGCTCACTTCTGACTTTCTTCATCTCTTATCTTCTCACTTCTGACTGTCTCCCTGTCTGAGCTTCTTCCTGGCTGTGCTTTTCCATCTGTCCACACTGTCGGACGTTTCACTTCTCATAAAACTTCCTTCGACACGTTCCTCGCGCCAAGGAGAGCGCCGACCACCGCCACCACCACCTGATGTTCACGATCCAGACGAGTTGTGGGCTCAGCAACCACTGGTGGACGCAGTGACGCTATCTGGAACTGTGCTTGGGATACCTGTGGTGGCAACGCGTGACAACAGCACCTGGAGGCCAGGCGCCGAAAATTACTGGAACCAACTCCAGGAACCAAATTTCATCAGACGAAATTTCATCAGGAATTCATCCAATTGACATGTCGCAACCAATGTGTGTGCTGTTCTTGATAGATACACAAAGTTTTGGATTCATGTTGACATGCCGGTCACTTCACTTTGATCATGTCGAACACAATCTGACAAACCACAAGACGGCATAGCAGAAGAAAAGAAAAGATATAAAAATTGACCAGCAACTGGATGCAAGATTGAGTAGAGGTAGCAGAATAGAGCTGGCAACATCATTCTCAAAATGGGAACGAAGTATTCCATTATTGAATTCACGAGGAATCAGCCGCCTCAGCCTAGGCAAGCGCCGATGGCCCTAGCCATGCTTGTTGCTGAACGCTTGGAAGGACACGAAGCGACCACGGTGTGGGCCTTGCATAAAGCAGAGGTGGCCATTCTAGAGGGCCAGGAGTTCTGCAGCCAACGCTGCAGGTCTTGGCGCTTCGCCGCTGACATCCTCATACGCGGCGCCAAAGCGATGCACATATATTGGGCAATGGGAGTGACAAAGCAGAGTCACCACCTGCACAGCATTGTCGCTGCAGCGGCGCACACAGAGGACAGCCGAAACAACATCCGAATTAGATTTCCTCTCGGCACCATCCTTGACGAATGAAGCAACATGTTCTGACACTTTCCTTCCCCTGTACCAGCCCATAGTCAGCATCTCCAAGAGAGAGTGCATGTACTGTATCACCCCACAACCCCATATCCTGGAAAAAGTAAAGACTCACAAATAATCGTCTCCAATTGGGGTCCTCAAGTAAAGTAAACAATTTGATACTGTTTGGTTTGGGACAAAACTTGTCAAAATCATGACCTTGAAAACGGATATAAGGAAAAACGATTGCTGCAATGCATTTCATGCATTTTCTAAAAGGCTTTGTGAAAAGAAGACAGCGCAAGCTGATCTGATTTTGCCATACAGCCACCCAGCGGCAGGATGGCATCGAAGCGCTGCGCCAGACACTGGAAGTGTTGCGCCCATTCGAGCCTCTGCAGCTTGGCATGGTAGCCATTGACACGCAGATGAATTTTAAAGGCTTGCAACCTCACTTTTTTTTTCTGCCCATGAACCCATGCGAAATTCTACAGCTTGGCATGGTAAACATTGACATGCACCTGCATTTTCAAAGTTCTCAGCCTCAGGCAGCCTCAGTCATTTTGTTTCTACTGTCACAAAACATGCAGTGTGTCTACACTAAGAGATGCTTATTCATAAACCCGGTACTTGATCCGGATGCTCCAAGTAGATGCGGCATTGCTCTGTAAACATTCCGTGCAAAATAGCTCCTGTCAATTCCTGCGACGTGTGCGTGTGAATTTCGCTCGCGCTGACAAACATACAGACTACGCCCTAAACTTTCCCGTCCGTTTCCATCAAAAATAACTCTTTGGTCGTGTTAACATACATCTCCACTGCGCATGGTAAAACCATCAATGTGTGTACACTGGCCACGGTCATGTGGCCCGACATTCGAGAGTTCCAATTACAACAAAAGATACAAGTAGCCCTTGTGACATGTTGCTCTGTATGTCCACTGCGGGCCGCGCGGGGTCACACAAAATATGCACCCAGGTCTTGTAGCACGGCATGGTTTCTGAGAATTCCAAACAAATAATCTTCTATCGTGTTGCCTACATCTCGGTCATCATCAGCATCAGCATCAGCACCATCATGATCATCATGCTCATCATCATCATCATCATCATCATCACCATCACCATCATCGTCATCATGATCATCATCCTCAACATCATCTTTCTGCACCGCATCATCCGAAACATCACTATCCTCTACATATTCCACCACCACACCGTCATCCTTCTCGTCATCGTGACTATCATCACCATCATTATCACCGGCATTGTTCAACATTACCATATTATACATTCTTTCCCCCCTCTCACACACTGCTTAGAGTCTCTTGATGTATGCAAGAATTGGCATTCTTGCATACATCTCGACACAGAAAATGAAAACCGTTCGTTTGAATTAATATTAACGACAATGAAGGACGTCCATCCTCACATTGTCGCTCTCATGTCTCACCATTGTGATTTTCCAAGGATTGCCGGCGAAAACTTCTTGGAAACCAATCGGTTGGAGTCCTTGCCTGAACCAGTGGATGCAGATGCCGAGCCAGAGCCAGAGGAATGACAGCAGCGAAACCTGCAGGAAAACGCATTGCTGAGCGTGACGTCCCAAATTGTTAAGCAACAATTTGTAGATTCAACCACCTTGTGTTGATTGATATCAATTCAGGAGACAAATTTAAACTCATTTTACTCCTTTTTTGATACTCTTCGTGTCTCCTTTGAACATGCAGATCGACACGACATTCCCGATGAGGTAAAGTCACCGGACCATCCCCAGTGTTTTTATGGTTTCCAGCTTCTTATGCAAATTTCGCAGATGCCCATCTAATGGGTTTGACTGGACAAGCCCCCTGGCTTACGACTATCAATCATAATTTCCCAATTTTTCTGCCTGTCAAGATCTTGGATATCTCATGCGACAGCGGGACAGGTACAACGTCTCCTTCTTTTGCCCCAGAAACTGGGAGACCTGGGAGGAGCCGGATGCGAAGGATGCGCTGCAGAAGTTGAGTCTTTTCCAGACTTTCCGGAGTTATACCTCTTTATCATAAAGTTCTCCAGAGATAGAATTTTCATAGAATTTTCATCTATGCTTCTGATGACGATCTAGTTTCCGAGAGAGGTCAGAGGCTGAAAGCAGAACATCCAAACACCAGTCATGTGCAGTGACCAATGGGAAGCGATTCCTTCAATTCAGCCAGATCGTTGCATTAAACCTTCAGTGGAAAAAAACCTCGTGTTTTTGGCCCACCCATATTCTTAGGGGCGTAGTTGACCTAACCAATGGAACTAACCGATTGGGATATGGAGCTCTGTAGGCAGATTCGTGGTCCTGGACTGAACTCGACCTTGCTTCGAGCTTTACAGTGCGCATCTTGGCTGTGACTTCGTAGTGAAACACTGCACGGTGAAAAATTCCCGCGTTTTTTCTGTGTGCAATTTCATGTCTCTCCAAAAACTAAGCCTCGAAGCCCCAAATTGTGAGAAAAATACCAGAAGTTAGGTCGTCTCTCAACTGTAGTAGCGACACTTCGCATGTTAAGCTGTATCGTCTCTGTTCGCATTACCTTTTCGTTTACTGCTACGATAATCTCACCACTCTATGGCTAAATTTCCATCTTCCGACAATCATCCTCTCCAAAAAAGTCTCCATCTATTTTTCATTATGTTTCATCCCTAAAAAGGATGTTGCGTCATTGTCTCATGGATTTTCCCATGAATTTTCGCATGGATTTTCGGTCCATTTGAGGTCCACAACCTTCAGGGAGCGCTGGAAGGGAGCTGCGCTTTGAGGCGCTGAAACTGCAGACTCTGGAGCCCTTCCTAGAAGTCCAGATGCTCTATTATCTAATTATACTTATATCTATATCTATATATCTATATCTCTATACCTATATATATATATGTATATTCATATATTTATATCTCTATACCTATATCCGTATGTCTACATCTCCATATCTATCTCTATATCTGTATCTCTATGTCTATGTCAATATTGATTTCTATATCTCGATTGTATATCCCTATATCCATATATCGATATCTCTATGCCTATAGGTCTACATCTATAGGTCTATCTCTAAATCTCTATATCTAAATCTAAATCCCTTTATCTATGCCCATATCTCTATCTATATCAATATATGCTTATGAATATCTACTATGGCTGACATATTATATATTTTATCTACCCCTTGGTAATGTCACCTAGCTGACCTAGCTATACAAAATGACCCATTTATAGTGAATTTACTGCGTGAAGATGATGACTTTCCATGACTATATTTGTTCACTAGAGGGTAATGGGATACAAGTGGATACTGTAGCATAATATAAATCTAGGGTGTGCTAAATTGACTCACATACTCCGCAAAGAGATAGAAAAGTAGATATCATCAAATTAGTAAAGAGTTCACTCTTCTATCGTTTTCGCGGATGTCAATGATATGGGGATGCACTTGAGAAATGATTGTTGGCATGGCGGTTCCTAGCCAATCCTTTGAACATTGTTCGGGTCGACGGATCTATCATATACCGTATATTATTGATTCTCCTTATATATAAATATAGATAAATAGAAACCATCTCCCGTATATACCATATTTGAATAGATATATATATATATATGTATATTTACACACCATATATGATTATATACATTATATAAATACATGCTTTGTGTTTACAGATCTGCATTGTATTTGGATATACATTACATATACATATACATGAAGTAGGTGTAAATATATTTATGTGTGTATAAATATGTAAATACATATACATAAATAATATATATATATACTATTCACATGTATATATATATACTATATGATATATATATACTATATGATATATATATATATATTCATATTGTATCATGATCTGGTTACAGCTCACAATGCAGATTTATCAGCTCCGCGTAGGAGATGGAAAGAGTTGAGGTTATCTCGTGCAAGTATGCTCCGGATGACAGAGTCGGCAGAGTTGTACTTTCTCGGAACTGCCCCTACACAATGGGTATGAGTTGTAGCTGGCCACAAAAAAACAACCGAGGCAGCTGCTAGCAAGACATTTCTGATGTTTATTCTTTGACGTTTTCAATGTTGCCATCTTGAGGGAAGGGACCAGTTGAAATGCAATGCCAGTTGACACTGCGTCAACCAAAGCAAAAGCTGCGATGCTGGGCGCGCCCATCAAATTAATACCCTGCTGAAAGATACGACTGGCCACGCATCCGCCCTGCGGTCAACAGTTGCATGAATTTTGCTGGATTCTAAACAAAGAAGGTGATGTATACGATTGTGAAATTTTAGATATACAATGTTTGGCTCTAAACTACCATGAACTGGCTATGCTCTCTAATCATTAGGACATGTGATGATTGTTTTTGAACGGTATTTCATTAGCAACATTACCTTCCGGTAAGCTGACATACCATGATAATTCACCATTTTTAATTGGTACATCAACTATAATTCACCCATTGTCACTAGATATGTTAGTTTACAAGAGAGTATTGAAATTCAACGGTACCAACTTGATCAAAAAGTTTGGTGATTTGTTTAATGCTCACATGTGGTCATAGTTTGTTTGCCCGCGGGTTCTGTTTCTACAAGTTTCACTTTGTGTTTCAAGCGAGGCGTGGACAGCTGCGACACGGTTTGGAAAACGAATTTCGCTTTGAGCTGCTTTAGACATGTTTGGTGACCATCTAGATTTGTCCAAAAATGTGCAAACCCTTCAATTTGTCACTATTTGAAGCGAACCATCATGATACTCCGGTCGAATTCGGAGAAGGCACGCCATTTTTCGACAAAACCATTTGCTGTCTCAACTTGCTATCCATGAAGAACTTTTCAGCATGCGAAGAGTTGCAAGAGGATGCCATTTACAACCCCAAATTTTGATCTCTCCCATATTTGAGCCATAGCCAGAGAAATCCCCTCCAAAATCGGCCCCCAGCTTTCCAAGCACCTTTCCTCTTAAATATTAGATAAAATATATGAATATATATATATAATTGATAAAATATGATACATAAAATATATTATATATGTAATATATATCTTATGTATACACAGTATAATAGATATATATATATATATGTATTAAGATATACTGTATCTCAGATATATTCCCATCCAAACTTTTTTCATGTGGCTGACCTACCGATCCTGCTAACTTGAAAAAAACACTTTTCCAACGAAACTATTTTTTTTTCAAGATGCTACCTTGTCGTTCTAGCGGCCACCCGAGTGGCTGCGAGTGGCTGCGAGTGTCTGCGAATTGCCGCAGAGGTAGGCCGCAATTAGCTGCAAGAGGCCGTAACTTGAAAAAAAACACTTTTCCAACGAAACCGCTTTTTTTCAAGATGCTACCTTGTCATTCTAGCGGCCACTCGAGTGGCTGCTTCACCCGAAACGGCCACCTGCGGCCACTGGCCGCTCATACCCCTGTGGCCATTCGCAGCCACTCGCAGCCACTTGCAGCCACTCGAGTGGCCGCAAGTGGCCGCTTCACCGACAACGGCCTCTTGCAGCCAAGTGCAGCCAACCCCTGCGGCCATTCGCAGCCACTCGCAGCCACTCGCAGCCACTCGAGTGGCCGCAAGTGGCCGCTTCACCGACAACGGCCTCTTGCAGCCAATTGCGGTCAACCCCTGCGGCCATTCGCAGCCACTCGCAGCCACTCGCAGCCACTCGAGTGGCCGCAAGTGGCCGTGAGTGGCCGCTCCTCCCAAGTGGCCGCAAGTGGCCGCAAGTGGCCGCTCCTCCCAAGTGGCCGCAAGTGGCCGCAAGTGGCCGCAAGTGGCCGCTCCAGACAAATCCGAGCGAGTGGCCGCAAGTGGCCGCGAGTGGCCGCTTTCGGCCAAATCAATTTCCACCCTCAAAGCAACCCCCCTGCGATTTCTTTCAAAAAGTATCCTGTTTTGGAGGTCCCCAATTCGGATCGGGGACCTTCCCTTTCGGCTGGCCAGCTGTCCACTTGGCAGGCGTGCCTCAACATTGCGCGTTCTTCGGCTTCACGGGTTCACCTCGGACCTCTCTTTTCAAGTTTAATGTTTCCTTTGTCTTCTGCGCAGGTTTTGCTACCTTGTCCAGGTTAATTTGTTGTTTCCATGTGTGCTGCATTTGGCATTTTCCCTTTTCCCTGGTTGCATTTCATCTGTCTATATTCTCCACATATCATGTCGCCTCCTTCCAACTTGCATTGGTTACTTCCATGTGTTCTTCATTTGTCAAATGTGCCCCTTTCCAAGTTGCATTTGCTCTTTCTATTTTTCCTCCATTTGCAATTTTTGCCTCTTTCCAACTTGCATGTTGCTTTCCCATTTTTTTCTGCAATTGTCATGTGAGCCTCTTTCAGATTTGCATTTTCCAATTCCATTTTTTTTGCATCGTTTCTCCATTTTTTCAAGATGTAAACATCCTAGAACAAGCGCAAGTCGACAGCACAAGGCTAACCAAAAAGCTGTTTCTAGGGTTTCTGCCAAATTAATAAGTGTTTCTGGCAGATTTTCGCCACAACATGTTTGGCCATGTTTGGGAGCCTGAAGTGTAAAGTCCAGTCAGGACAAGTCATAGGTCCATTGACATATGGTATGTCATGCATCAAACATGCTGAGAACCGTAGTACTATGCTACGGAAGTCGTTTTTTTAGAGCAGGATTGTACAGAATTTCATCCAGAAAAAAGGCTAACGAGCACAAACACACACACACATGTTCTGGCAAGACTTACCAGGATCCATCATCCACCAGTCGACTTGGAACACCCATTGTTTGATATACCGATATATACCCTTCCCGTTGGGCCGAGATTCTAAAAACCACTTGAAAACGCAGGGAATCGTAGAGTTCAACGGATTTCGCGAAGCCCACGGCGAAGAACTTCCTCGAGGCCTGCGCGTTGAACGTCCCAGAGTCGTACAAGGTGGTGACACCAACTTCGCCAAGTGCGTTGGTTTGAGAAGTACAACTGTAGCCCTTGTGGCAAATCTCTCCAACCAACTATAGTCAATGGGATGAATTAATAAATCTATATATATATATATATAGTCATATATATATATATATGTAGTATATATATATATTATATAAGCAAAACTGGGGGGCACCACATTGACCCACATTCTATCAGTACCGTCGCGGGCATGGAGTGCTTGGTGATCATCCCTTTGGACTCACGAAATCAGCTTCGAAATGGATGGGGGGACGGCAAAACACAAGATCCATGAGACATAGTGAGAGAAATAGATATAATGATATTGTATGATATTATAATATTCCATGGTATACCCATTTTATAACCAATTATAAACATATCTCAATCATTTCTATTGCAAGATTGGTTCGTGATGTCAACATTTTACAGGTGTTAGCTGAAGATTGAACATTCTATCTGCCCACCAAAAGTTCAAAATCGTCTCACTATGTGCAATGTCAACCCCAGATCTAAAAAAAACAGTTGGTTTTCCAAGAAATCTGCTCCCCCCCAAAAAAAAAGTGATGATGTGCCACTGTGCCACCATTCAGGCGGAATTTCAATGGTATCGGTGATCTACAGCACCCCGCCTGCAAGCTCTTGGCTGGCTCGGTGAGACGGAGGAGATGCACATCATCATGTGACTTCCTCGACGGGATGCGTGGGGTCATGGTCCACATGACAAGCCGATAGGGGAGAAATTCAAATCCGCTCCAAGTCATGGATCAACAAGGTCCCTCAAAAGGAACAATCGAGGGCTTAAGATGGTTTAAGTATATAGAATTCTTTCTCATTTCCCGACTGCTTGCTGTGTTTTTTTTGGGATGACCCAGGGACCCCTTTTGTTTAGCAACCAACGAGAAAAGGGACATCTATAAGCCTATAAGTTCTTAAAGATATGAAGTGTTTTTAAAGATTGTGAAAGAACATGGGCCGTCTCAGGATGATTCCCTTTGAATCTGGCCACCATCCAGCCACCTATTTAAGGGCCATCAAGGTGCAGGGAAAACAAGCGAACCAAGGCTGGAGCTGACTTGTGCAGATAGGCCATCACAGGTGCACAGGCCACCCCCATCACATCCTGAGGTTGAGATCCAGGCCGGCCTGGTTACCATTTGATTTGGGTCTGAAAATGTCCGGAAGACCACAACAGATCATGCATTTGAACGGTGTTTTCATCACATGATAGGCCATTTCCTACAAGATCAAATGTTAATGACCACTGATTCATCATTGCTTTTCCCGGGTTTTTCCAGGTTGAAATGGCAATTTGGAGGCGCAGGATGCAGCTGACATGACTGATGACCTAACTTGCCATAACCTCTGGTAATTTAACAGTTTGCTTCGGAAAATCTCCATTGTCAACAACGGTAAATCAAACCAAATGGAACCTTAAATGGATCAATATAAATAGGCCATAGCTTCCAGTTCGCAAACTGCACACATTTTCCAATTTGAGTAACTTTTCCCCACATGTTTCATTCATCACTTCACAGTTGGAGCATGTTGGACCAAAAAAAGTGTCTGCCGCGACGTCTACAGGCAGCAAAGGGCATGGAAGCATTCGCGCCTGGCATGGAAGGATGGAGCCCTGGGAAGTCACAGATTTCCTACTGGAATTGCTGGGATTCTCTGGTAATTCATAGGGATTTAATATGTTTTAATCAACAAAATAAATGGGACATGCTAATGGGAAATGACCATTTGCAAAGTTTTTACATAGCTATGGAAATGGCCCATTGAGTTCGATGATTTACATATGAACAATGATCTGGGTAAATTAGAATAATTCACTCACCTGAATTGTTGGGCCATTTGGGGATGATTCCCCCTATAAAAACCATGATTCCAGGGCTCGGTCGCGACGTGAGGTCGTTATAATTTACCCAGGATGATGACTTTCTACGGCTATCTTTACCGGAGGCTTTCGGTGACATGTCATGGCCTGGACATGGAACTAGGCCAACCAACTTTTGGGAACTTTCCATGGCCTGACGCCATGAAAGGCCAGTCACAAACATGCAGTGGTGGATACACATATACATATATATATATTATAATGTAATATAATATCGAAATATAAATAAATATAAATATATATACATATATTATTATGGGGGTTTCCTAAAATGGTGGTACCCCAAAATGGATGGTTTATAAGGGAAAATCCTATTGAAATGGATGATGGGGGTACCCCCATTTCAGGAAACCTCCATATATACAGTTAGAACCTCACATATATACCCAACATGTTTACAGTGAGTTTAAGTGTTTAACTATATATTATATATACCATATTATACCATTGTGCGTACACATAAATTCGCACATATCAAAATGATGCATATACAATTCCAGTTCATTGTATACACTGTACGGTACAAACAAAACACCCCAAAAATAGAAACAAAACACATAAATGATCATCATCCAATCATGTTCATATGTGAAAAACTGTATATTATTCTTTCAACTATTATCATCTACCCTCTGGTTATTTAACATAGCTATGGAATAGTGCCCATTAAAAAAATGATTTAGAATGATTCACATTGATTCACCTATAAAGAATCGTGAGGTTTCAGTTTGCTATGTTAAATCACCAAAGGGTACCTATATTTTTTCAAAAAAGATTATCCCAACAATTTGCTTGTAGCATCTATTCTACAACAATATTCTCGGTTCTGTCCTTTTTTCGGAGGGAAATAAGCCTCTTCATTATATACATCATTTATAATATCATTCCCATACAGTAATTCTAACAATATTAATATCACCCCAGCACGCCTGGAGGACAGCTTTGTCTTGCTTGGAGATCAACTCTTTGGAAGCGGCCGGATCGCTGAAATCCCAGACTTGGAAACCATCGGTGTAACCTCGGCTGGGAACTGATGGACATCTCACATCCCGGACATCACAGGTTGGTGGTTGAGCCCACCTATTAGTAAATGGCCATAGAAATAGTGGATTTTACCCAGCTATAAAATGGTGATTTTCCATAGTAAATGATAGTTAAGCTGGTTGGTGGTTTTTCGCCACCCCTCTGAAAAATGATGGAGTGAACGTCAGTTGGGATGATGACATTCCCAACCGAATGGGACAAAAAAAATGTTCCAAACCACCAACCAGATCATCTATAAATCTTGGGATTTTCCATTGGCATGGTTGATTGCCAGAAAGTAAACCTCTTTCCCAATCTCCCCGGATCTACAGAACATGGAGTACCGTCTGGTTCCGGGTTGCCCAAACACCCACTATTACACTATATTGAGAATCTAAAAATGTGACGGAAAGCACTTCGACGAAAGCAACCACAAAACTATAGTACTGTGCCGTTTTCTTGACCATAATGCAATCACCACCTGTCTCGATGACATCCCATGTTGCAACCAAGCATCCAATCACTACCAGCTGCCGAGGAAGGGTTTCCTGTGGAACTGCATTGTTCATCAGATCATGCAACTCGGATGCATGAGTTGCCATGCTTTTGTCTTTTAAACCACTTATCAATATCAAGCGTTTAGTACTACGATTATAGATGATTATAGTATAATCCTAGTACTAGATTATACTATATTATACTGAGTTTTTATTGCTTCCCAATGTTTCCAGTATGTTGTACTGCACATTCTCCCATTGAATCCCCAGGACACGGATGGACACTTCCCAGGGCTCCTCGGGCCAAAAGATGCGCTCGATGGAGAGCCAAGTAATGTGACCTCAACATCTTCGCGCTTGGAAACGTTGGTTTTTTGTGGCTTTGACCATGTTTTTCACCCCCACATACAAAAAAAATGATAGAGGTATGATTTCCTAGGAGGTTTCCTGTGAAGCCATCATCCAATTCTGGCAATATATTATATATTTAATATTGTTTGTGAAGGGTTGCATCTGCCGGTAAGTTTGAATCGTGCCCATTCTTCAGACCAGCGCATGGACATGAGAGCGCATTGACATTCTTTGACTATCTATATCATTCTATACCTGTCCAATCTATCCACAACCTATATAAGCATATG
The DNA here is from genome assembly GCA_947184155.2 of Cladocopium goreaui. Lineage (NCBI taxonomy): Eukaryota > Dinophyceae > Suessiales > Symbiodiniaceae > Cladocopium > Cladocopium goreaui. Next base: position 15,868 of record CAMXCT020000187.1, read on the forward strand.
GGGCCCACATGAAGTGATGATTCGGTTTGAATTGAATAATGTCTTGCATCATTTCCATTGCAGCCCAAGTGGCGCACAGCCTCGGAGATTTGGGGGCTCAATCCTGCAGCCTCCTTGACGGCGGTGGGGATATATCCGGAGATGGATGAGAACAAGGAGCTCGCCACACTCATCGTGCCTGGACTTGGAGAGCTATATGTCTGATGGCAAATGAGTGTGACACCAAGCATCTGGAACAAAATGGAATATGAATGGGGTATGATACCCAAAAGACATGTACTTTGTCATACTCTATTCTTGTTTGATACCCCCAATAATGTGTGTCATATTATGTATTGTGTCATCATGGTTTTCACTAGGATTCTGGGACTTCTCCAGTCCTTATGGATCCGACTCTTTCAAACCACTCGCAATGAGAACTTGAACAGAGACATGTGCATAACCAACCTCCACAAGGATAGAACAGGTTCAACTTGTCACTACTTTCTATGTAGTAGGATGTTACTTTCCTATCTGTTTATTCTTTTCTGGGGTTACTGTATGTATAAAAGGGGAAGCCTTTGAAGATCCTCATTTTGGCATTGAAACATCTCGGAGCAAAAAAAAAGCACCCAATCCGTTGCCTCAGGCAGTTAAAAATGCCAGGAAACGCGGCAACAAACAACAGATCTGTTCCACTGGCAATGGCCAGCAGACATCCCAATCAGCGGCTCAGCCCTTCCATGGCTGCACAGCTGTGGTAAATTCTGGTCATTTGTCTCATGTAGATGGGAATAGATTGGCCTAATAATTTGGCAGAATGATGTCTTCACATCCCGAACCATTCACTTGCTTCTGTGCTGCCGTTTCTTTGGTGCAGTGAAGTAGCGAAGAATATGTTTGTCCACCTGAAGCTTGACCAAAGACCTGCTTGGTTGTTGGCTGAAATTGTTCTGGTATACGGAACCTCTCCAGCAAAAGCGTCCCCAAACATCCCCACACCACGTTCACAGCTGTTCAGGTCGGCAGTTGCGGTCTTGGCAGATTAAGTCTTAGATTTAGCCTTATCCCAACCGCTAGGACCAACGTCAAACCGTGTCACAGCAGAAGATCTCAAGTTGGAAGCCTTTCTTTCTGCTCGGGCTAGTCATTCGGCTCCCAGATCCACAACTTGAACCAGTACTGGCTGGAAGCAACGCACATGTGCGACATGCGACCAACAAAGCCATGTTTTTTGAAAATTGTCATGTCACATCATGAAAGCCACCATGCAAAAGCATGTCCAGAACATGTTCCAGCAAAATCATTCAAGAACCACCATCGCATGATCTACCTTAGTTGTTGGCATCAACTCATTGAAGCCAACAACAATCATGCAAAATCCTCATGAAACCATATGAAACCATTCTGCTTGGAGCGGCATGACACGTTTTTTTTTGCGTCTCACCAGCTTGGGGTGATCCAATCTTCAGCTCCTGCGGCGATGAGGTCTTCGGCTGAGCCCAATATATTAAGATAGCCTTGGTGGTTGAATTCAATCGGAAACGATATGAGAAAACAAATCGTGAAAGGAAAACACAAAGGGTATCAAAAGGTCAAATACATCTTGTATCATCTTGTCTCTTGGAGTTTGAAAAAACGTGTCAACACATGGCACCTGATCCCATTCGATTGAAGCCGCGCATCTTCAGCCAGGCTCGAGGCCTAGATTTCAGGTCGCTGGGCACCGCTCCTGAGTTCATCAGGAGCGTTAGGTCAGCAACATTCAGCTGCTTACAAATGCCAATCTTATATCTTATCATTTTGTCACTATTTGTCACTATTTGTCACTATTTGTCACTATTTGCCACTATTTGCCACTATCTGTCACTATTTGTCACTATTTGTCACTATTTGTCACTATTTGCCACTATTTGCCACTATTTGTCACTATTTGTCACTATTTGTCACTATTTGTCACTATTTGCCACTATTTGCCACTATTTGTCACTATTTGTCACTATTTGCCACTATTTGCCACTATTTGTCACTATTTGTCACTATTTGGCACTATTTGCCACCAACTATTTGTCACTATTTGTCACTATTTGCCACTATTTGTCACTATTTGTCACTATTTGCCACTATTTGCCACTATTTGTCACTATTTGTCACTATTTGCCACTATTTGTCACTATTTGTCACTATTTGCCACTATTTGCCACTATTTGTCACTATTTGTCACTATTTGCCACTATTTGTCACTATTTGTCACTGTTTGCCACTATTTGCCACTATTTGTCACTATTTGGCACTATTTGCCACTATTTGGCACTATTTGTCACTATTTGTCACTGTTTGCCACTATTTGTCACTATTTGTCACTATTTGCCACTATTTGCCACTATTTGTCACTATTTGTCACTCTTTGTCACTATTTGCCACTATTTGTCACTATTTGTCACTATTTGCCACTATTTGTCACTATTTGTCACTATTTGCCCCTATTTGCCACTATTTGTCACTATTTGTCACTATTTGTCACTATTTGCCACTATTTGTCACTATTTGCCACTATTTGCCACTATTTGCACTATTTGTCACTATTTGTCACTATTTGCCACTATTTGTCACTATTTGTCACTATTTGACACTATTTGCCACTATTTGTCACTATTTGCTATTTGTCACTATTTGTCACTATTTGTCACTATTTGTCACTATTTGCTACTATTTGTCACTATTTGCCACTACTATTTGCCACTATTTGTCACTATTTGCCACTATTTGCCACTATTTGGCACTATTTGTCACTATTTGTCACTATTTGTCACTATTTGTCACTATTTGCCACTATTTGTCACTATTTGTCACTCGTTGTCACTATTTGTCACTATTTGCCACTATTTGCCACTATTTGTCACTATTTGTCACTATTTGCCACTATTTGCCACTATTTGCCACTAGTTGTCACTATTTGTCACTATTTGGCACTATTTGCCACCAACTATTTGTCACTATTTGTCACTATTTGTCACTATTTGTCACTATTTGTCACTATTTGTCACTATTTGCTACTATTTGTCACTATTTGTCACTATTTGCCACTATTTGTCACTATTTGCCACTATTTGCCACTATTTGGCACTATTTGTCACTATTTGTCACTATTTGTCACTATTTGTCACTATTTGTCACTATTTGCCACTATTTGTCACTATTTGTCACTCTTTGTCACTCTTTGTCACTATTTGCCACTATTTGTCACTATTTGTCACTATTTGTCACTATTTGCCACTATTTGCCACTAGTTGGCACTATTTGTCACTATTTGCCACTATTTGGCACTATTTGTCACTATTTGTCACTATTTGTCACTGTTTGCCACTATTTGTCACTCTTTGTCACTATTTGTCACTATTTGTCACTATTTGTCACTATTTGTCACTATTTGTTACTATTGTCATACAGTTGCATGCAGCTAAAATAGATACCATCTGATGAGAAATGGAAGTCCGCTGAGGCAACTCTGCTCTAGAACGTGGATTGAACCCATCATACTTTCATTCATAGAGAGTCATACGTCGCCAGATGTCGCTTTGGCATCTGGGTTGTGGGCACCCCTTGGGGTGCTGTCTCTTGCGTTCCGACTTGTGCCAATTGGAGTAACTGGAAACTGCCAACTCCAACTTCTAATGGAATCTTCGGATCTGCTTGGGTCTGCCTCAAATAACTTCAAAGCATGTTCTCTGTAGATTCCTCACGTGGAAATGGTGAATTTCCCAGAGGGAACTCCTCCTGCAAGCCGAGACTTCATCGAGGCGACCGCATTTCCGCCATTCCCGCTGTCTGATGTCGCTAGCACGTCAGGCCAGACCCAGACCACTGAAAACTCCTTGTTGGGTCAGAAAATGTCAGTGGGATGAATCAGATGTCAATTGGTTGAGATTTTTCTCCCTTAAGAAATGCCCATAGATCATTAGTACACCGAAAAACAAACGGAAATATTCCCTGTGATAGTGAAGAACAGAAAATGCATAGAAAATCATACAAATCTACATTGGTCCTTCCACATCATTGGTCTCCGACATGGGAAAGGGGGATCGGGCGTTGAGCTCCTGATCCCATGGCGAGCAGCGTTTCAACCGCTGGGTCTAACACCGTGGGATTGAAAGATCTTCTTCGCAAGATCCTTGCAACCGGGAATGGGGGGTCAAATCCAAAACCTAAGATTCACATAGATTAACGACAATCCTTGGGAGTTCACACTCACCTCGCTGGCCGTTGATATCGGTTCATCAATTCAGAAATCAAACACCTGGAGCCTGCTGTACCATGGCAGGATTTCGGAATCCTTTCTGCATACCTTTGGCAACAATAGAATATATGAACATGCAAAGTCATGCAAAGTCATAGCAACTCCTCCAAAGAAAGGGCGATGAAATCACAAATAAATCTGGCTGGATTATAATAATTCACTGACCTAAACAAAACAATTTGCGACAGTTACCTCTACTAACCATCATTCCAGTGACGTCACAGCGAGGTCGTTGATATTCGTTGATGGTCGGTCCCGATTGAACCCGATTAAATTCAAAGAACGGATGTCATAATCCCTTTAATATTCCAGTATCATCTTAACCCATTCATCATCCACAAATTATCCCGGTTTTTACATACGTATATTTATTGATGTTCCCGGCTATAAACCTCCATTGATAGTGGATTTTCCGATATATTTTCCCTAGCTTTTCCTACGGTCATGGTTTTCCCAGGAAATAGTGCCATTTTCCCATTGATATCCCATGAATCTCGGTTTAAACTGACAGCCACGCTCCTTGACTTCCTGAATTTCGGATCTTGGAACCCGATATGCACTGCTGGTAGTCCTCAAAAATGGCTCGTAGGGAGGCTCGTTTAACACATTTTTCTGCTTCCCAAAAATGGTCCCGTTTTGCCTCAAGTCAATTTGACTTACTGAACCAATAACATCAAACAACTTAAGTCAGCTGACGGATTAGAAATATTGTGCAAAGGCATTTGACAAAGTTTTGCTACAAACCCACTGGCAGCCGGCTCCATCTGATCATGGCCTGCTCCAGAAAATGCGTCTAGATGACTTGGCCAAAGAAGACTCAATGGATTGACATCCCACTAAGTAACATTTATTGCATGATTGTTCTAAGTTCCACTCAAAACTGTCAAACAAAATCAAAACTCGTCAACCTTGCAAAAACACGTGCCATCATGTAGGAATCTAGCATTTCACACAGGGTTCACTATGGAATTACATATGTCTGGCTGAATTGTGTGCAATAATTCACAAACCTGAAAATAACTAAATTTTGCGGCCAGCTATTAGGATGATTCCTCTTGGTAATCATCACTCCAGTGATGTCATGTCAGGACGTGAGGCAATAATTAATCAAATTCATCCAGATTAATATCCCATTAAATCTAATGATGTTAACGATTCACATTCTAATCATATGCCATTGATATTATTTCATTCGTCCTCATTTTTGGCTGTCTATCCTATATAAAATCCCAGTACTATCTAAATGATTCTCTCCATTTATGCTTGGTTATGTATTAAATGATCCATTTCTATCTGATATTCCACAAATATCCCATTCATATCCCATGGATTTTCCATAGATTTCCATCCCTCGCGGATTCGAAGCCACGCGTCCTGACCCTCATCAGCTCGGATCGCTTCTGCAGCTCCCGCCACGGCGGCGGCGACGGAAGGAGCCGCGGAGCGTCACCGCGGAAGATGCTGATGGACATCCAATCCTGGATGCGGATTGAAGGCATGGGATGGCATCAAAACACACACACACATATATATATATATTATATATATATTATATATATATATGTATTAATAAGTGTGTATATATTTATGTATATATATATATATATATGTATAACATAACATAATATGAATGGATCATACATGACCAAAGTGTGCATGGGCGATGCCAGGCGTCTTCATCCGACTCCATGGCCACTTCGTTCACCTGGCATCCCAGCAGGGATCATGGCCATGTTCCCACCCAAAAAGAAAGTCGCTGATGAGTATGGAACTATATGATCTTTAAATATCATTAACATAAACATATAAATATGATTCAATTAATATATATATATATATATATATAATTATGTAATTATATAATAATGTATATTTCATGATATATCATTGACATGAATGATCTAATATTATTGCCCGGCATTGAAACATCATTGTGATAATGTAATGCCAGAACAAGAGGCTAACATATCGTAAGCTACTCAACCCAGGTTTACCAATGATGGGGATTTCAGGCCAACATTCATTATCTTTGGAAAAGGGTAATCTTGGGATATGAAATTGAAGGCCTTTCATCAAATGGAGACTATGACTGAAGTTCTCATTGCTGTGGTTAAAACAATAATAAGCCATCCACAATTTCACCATAGATGGTATGTTTACCATTCCCATTCGTGGGTGGTTTATCATTGTTTCACCCACAATAATCATTATTCGCATCAGATCCATTAATATGGTTGGTAATCCCATAAATAACCCCTTTATTTTTCCACTACATTCCCATGACAATCATGATAATCCCATATTACATTATCCATGGTATGTTTACCATTCCCAGTCATGGCTGGTTTATGACATGATTGACATGGTTTTACCGGTTGTACCCACATTATTTCTTAACCCATAGACAGCACTTCTCCAAAGATACTCCATGATACCCTCAGGATGAACATCCTTGGGCCAAGCCAAGAGCAGCCTTGGGCAGTCTGTCTTCGTAACTGTTGCAAGGTTTTTGCACCTCGACTTTGATATATAACATTATATAACAATACCATAATGTGTTATTTTAATCTATTATAATATGGCAGTGTGTCAAAACCTTGTACCCCTGGTGAACATCAAAATAGCTGGTAAATGGATGTTCATCCCCCTAAAAATGGTATTAATAGGTATTGATCCATAGCCATATGTATAAAATTGTATAAGATTGTATGAGGGTTTTGACTGTCCATGGACAAATTGACCATTTTTATTCACCCTCTCAGAGATCCCAAGGATGATCCGAGGGGCACCTCCACGAGCGCGGTGATGTACCTTCCATTTGCCTCAGCAGTTTTCAACGACAAGGGCCACATCATGCCACATCAAAATGTTGTAATAGGTGGCTTCCAACGCTTTGCCCAAAGAAAATTAAAACATGCAGAAGTTGAGCAAAACTGACAGATTCTATGAATGGCATATATGATAAAACACCAGCCCAACAGGGTTGGCATGACACATACAGGCTGGTAACCCCCAGTTGTAAGTTGGTTTATAGTTTTATAATGTTTTATAACCCATTAACTATAGATCTAACCTCCATAAACCCAAGGTTTTTCAGGCGTCTCCAAGGTTTTCCCCGGTTTTTCCAGGGTTTTCCTAGCCCCAAACAGGGCCCCTGGCAGAGATTCGCCATAGAAACTCCGCTGCCACCGTCCGGAGCACGTTATCGGCCACCAGTACCCCGTGAGGTTTCCTCAGGTGGCAATGGGAAATCCCGATTGAAATGGATGATTGAGGGCTACCTCCATTTTAGGAGACCACTATATATAGTATATATAAATATATGTATATATATATAGTATATATATAAGAGTATATATATATATATGAGCGATTGTGAAAACCCTAGGTTCACGGAAAGGACATCCACAAATTTGGGAAGGTCCCATCGCTTACCACACGTTTGTACAACAATGATATATATGGTAAACTTGGGGGGTATCGCCTGCAGGAAACTGCTGCATTTATATATATATATATATGTGATGAACTATGAATAATATTTGATATTGGGGTATCGCTAATGTGGATATTAGAGAAATATGATGACATAACCTTGAAAAGGGGTATCGCTAATTTGGGAAGGTCCCATCGCTTACCTCGTGTTTTTAACAATTTCCATCAATTTCCATAAACCAATGTCCGTCGAATACATATTTAGTATTGCCGGGGTTTTTACGGTTGCTCATATATAGTAGTGTATATATATATATCACTCTCTCTCAATGGGCATTTGAAAGGGAAAATCATGAAACAAATTGGTGGATTTTCCACTGCCATGTTGGATTACCTGGGGGTGGCTTCTTTTCTCACAGGGTGACCTCCCAAGATCGAGCGACAGCAGCGCCAGGGATTCGATGAGATCCAAATCTTCGGGGTATTGTGCGCCCCATCGATCCATGAAAATCAGATCCTGAGATCGGCGAGAGGATCTGAAAATCCACGGGATGAGATGGGATGAGATGGGGTCCATATAGGGTGGAAACAAGTTCAACTGGAATGTGAGTCTACCAGAAAGTCTACCCTAATAGACTTCAGAAAGAATGTGAATGGTGTGAGTGAACAGAGCATTTCTGGGCTAATGACATAGTGAAACAAAGAACCCAACACAATCAATCCAAGTTGGTGAGGCCAAACTTAACTCGAGCATCCATTCTAATTACAGGACCTTTTTTTCAATCCATGCTGAATGTCGTTCATTTGCCTGAGCCCAAAGAAACAATCCAAGTTGTTTCCACAATAATCCGAGCATCATAACCAGCCTTTGCGCCGGGTCTCGATAATCCTTGCCCAACAGCTGTCACCATCGGGCCAGGGGTTGATCGTTGATGATTCATCGTTGGTGATCCCTCTGTTGTCAAACATCGCAATGGGAAATCACCGACAGATTGATTATCCATTGTTATGGTGGAAATCTGTTTGGTGGATTTCCCATTGAAATGCCACCTCCCAAGTTGAGCCATTCTGAAAACCTTCAGTCACTCCCTATGTCGTATCATTTTGATTCATTTTGGGTACGCCAAAGCTTACGCCATGCTTACGCGCGTAGAGTTTTTCCTTACGCGAAGCAAATTGAGGAAACCCTTACGCGAAGTCCTTACGCGGCCTATCGCGGCCTTACGCAAGTGAAGGTTTTGCTTACGCCAAACGCGTTGTGACAAGGCCCTTACTGAAAATGTATAGGGAAGTTTGTAGAGCGGCTCGTTGAGACATGTTATATAAATAATCCACTATATATTAGACTATAAATGATTATATATAAATTATTATCCCATGAGAAATCCATTATAAATGGGCACTTCAATGGGGGGAAATCCACTATAAATGGGAAATTCCTTCTTTTCCAAGTCAAAATGCGCACTTCAGTGGGAAAATGTTGTTTTTTCTCAGTGCTGCATCCCAGCCACTCTCCAAGCGTGGTAGCAGCAGCCGCGAATGCCCCGTGAAGACACGCACCAAATGCGAACAGCCGGCGTGCGCGACAACACCTGGGCCGTTGTGCCCCTGGCCCAGGGATGGTGAAGGACAATCATTACTGGCATCAAGAAGTCAATATGGTGATATGGGTTAAGATCATGTAAGATCAGTAATATTCTGTGGGTTATGCGGTGGAATATGGTGATTTACTGAGGAGAAAACATTACTTAGTCAGATGTTACTCCATAAGTTAATGGTTAAGTGAGCAACATATCTACCATGATGATTCAATGCTTCATCTCATTTGGAATTCATTTGGATGTTTATTGATCCAGTAATCGGTACAAGTACTGACTTCATTTCTCCGCGATGATATGTGATGATCACATCTTAATAGCAAATCAATTTGCTCAAATATGCTCAAATAATCCATGATTTGCTCCAGATTTCTCAGATTTCTGCAACTTGAAGCACGTCCCTGCACCAAGTTGCATCGAGAGATGCCCACCAGCACTGGATCCATTTCAAGCGTCGTGACCTGCGACCCCCGCGACGGGCAGAAGGTCTCACCCCAGCTATAAGTGGAATCAACTGGACCTAAGTGGGTTAGTTGACCCCAGTGGAAACTGGGACCAACCATTGTTACCCTATACTGCCTATACTCTTACCATCTTTGAACTGGGGTTATAACATATTATAACCCACTTAGTTAATTACTGCGGTCAACTGCCATTCAAATTCCGTCTGAATCCCATCCCGAAAAGCGACAAGAAACACACTTGTAGAGGTCCCAAAAGAGATTCCAAAACATGTTTCAGGGATGTTCGGTGATGTTTCCCCCATAATTTCATATCATTTCTAGGTGTCCAACGTTTCTATCTACGTTTTGGGGTTGAAAAGTCAGCAAAGATCAAAAATCGCATCCAATTTGGACCTCTGTATCCTCCCCCCTGCGTCGGCACCTGTGCCCCTGCGGCTGCCAAGGTCACTGCAGAGTAGCCGCAGTATGTTCCGATCCTTGGTGATAGTCGATCCCTGACCACTTGTTGGGGGTAGAACCATCCAAACTTAGCGATCATCAACTAAAGTGACCAACTTCTGGAGACGCTCTGGTGCACAAACAGATGTTGAAGCTAGAAAGTGTTGGTTGATGGTCAAACTTGGCCTATGAGCCAAAACAACATGCTGACAATTACTGCCAAAGAGGCCCCGAAAAACGAGTTCTTTTTGGCAACCCAAATCCATCCAGCAATCCCAAGGTAAACAAGATAGTTCTTTTAGGACAAAGCTTGCGGTGCCGGCTTGGTATACTGTTGGTTATCATAGACCTATGGGTTGTTGATGGTTGATGTTTTGGTAACCCTCTATGAACCAACCAGCCAGTCATCAGTGGGTTAGTGACATCTACAATGCAAACTTGACATGTAAAAAACAAACTGAACCACCAGCGAACGTGGGGATTTTGTGGTATAAAAGTGCATATAAATAACGTCATCTCCCAAGGCAGTTGCTGTTTTCACCAGCTTGCCATGTGGATGCTGCGGCCAAAGGGATGACTTTAAGTTGGGGACCCACCGTGGAGTTGCCAATTCGACACTTCGGTTCTCACATCGTCCAAAACGTTCATGCCAAAAGGCTTGCATCAATTCATTCAATTTCAACAGTTCCCCAGGGCAAACAAAAAATATGGTGTCTGAAAATGGGGCACACGGTATACCGATACCATCAATTCATGATTGTTTTCATCCCGAAAGTGACGCTTTCACCGTTGGAGTTGTTCACCAAACATGCTCAAACGAACCCAAATGTTAGCATTTGGCCCGTTAATATTCATCGATTATACCATCATTTTATCATATCCTATTGCGGTTGGTTTTTCTTCCAAGTCCCACATGCTGGGCAAGGTGCTCGCCCACCTGTTATGTTTGTTGCGTTAATCTAGTTCGATATAACCAGTGAATTCCCTATGTTCACCAACTAGTAACTAGCTGTAGATTAGATTTACCATATTTTCATATATTTTCTTTATTAATTATTCCATTAAATCACCATGTTCAATGGTGAAAACCCCTATGAATCGCCATACATTCCCATAAAATCACCATTAAATTCTAATTTTCTCCATAAAAATATGTTAAAACAAGTTCCCTGCAAACCCCACGTTTGCGCGCATCGGATCCCGCATATATCCTTTGACATGCTCAATCCCTTCGTAGAGCTAGCGTTTTTTTTACTTTCCAAAACCTGAAACCCAAAAAGCATCAAAAACCCTAAAACCCTAAAAGCCTAAAAAACCTAAAGTCAAAACCGCTGCGTATAGCCAGTGTTTCCATTCATCCTCTCAAGACAAGTAATTATATTGTGTGGGTGTGTTATTTGGGTGTGGGCGAACGTGGGGTTTGGCGCCATCATGTCAAAACCCTATCAGTCCCCATGAAATCTCCATTTTCTCCAGTTAAAAAAAAACATGTTAAAACCCTATCAATCACCATGAACTCCCCGTTTCTTCACTTAAGGTCACCATTTCCGCAACCGAGGCGCTCCAGCATCTCTCTACCGCCAGCGCCTGCCGCTGCCGCACGGAGCGTGGCCGATTTGCCGCCGCCGGCGAACTTGGCCTTGGAGCCAGGACTCCCAGGAGCTTCGGAGGAGAACATTTGGGAGAAACTTGGGATGATTTTGAGCAAAACTGGGGGAAAAAATATGGGATATCTATGCTAACTATGTGTATTGATAGAATCTATAGTTAGCAATCTTAAATGGTTTTGCAAGACGTCCGGTGTTGAAACAGTAGCTAAGTTTGATGAACATAGCTCCAATAATTTGTTTGGGTTTATGACAGATATTTCATGATATCTCTAGCTCGTATAATATAACTTAGAACTGGGGGGGCGCTGGCACCACCTTGAAACGACCAGTTTGATCCATTTTTTCATGCTCAACATGTCCAAGTGGTGCACCGACTTGTCGTGCATCTCTGATATGTCTGATACCAACAGTTTCGAAGACCAAACCTCTTTCCGGGAGGACGAACTTCCAGCAGTGATAAATTTCAGCACGTAGAGGAGAGATTGCCAAAGAAGATTGGGGAGTGTGTGCCCAGGCTTTGGCACTTTTCAACCATCCATTCTGCTTTAAAGTGCTCAAATTTGACCAATGTTTGATGTTCACCATCATTTCCACATTAAAATATTCAAATTTCAACATGTCCATGGAAAATGGCCCATTTAGTTCGATGATTGACACATTAAAAATGTTGATTTTCCAATAGCCATGTTGAATCACCAGAGGTACTTCCTGTCAAAATCTCCAGTTTCATTGGCTAAATCCAATATTACCATAAAATCATGATGTGTATATTTAAAAAAATAATTATATATATATATTATAGATAATTATATATATAATTATATATAATTATATATATAAACACATTTGCATATAATGATATATATATATATAATAAATATAATATATATATATATAAATTATATATATATATAAACACACTCCCTATTTTTATACTGATTTCCTCCCTCCGAATTTCAATGGTCGAGGTTCCCAAAGTCCCATGTCACCCAGCTCCTCGCCACAGCTGTCCATTGCCTCGTCGTTGGAGCTCTTGGAAGCGATTTATTGGAGGTACCTACCATGTAAAAGGTCTATGTAAGGGGGTTACAATGGGTTACATGTATATTTATAGCCGGGTTGGCATACCTACATGTAAGGTACCTTATTATGTAAGGGGTTAATACCTCCAAATATGTTTTTTACAATGTTTTACACCATTGGATTGGTTTTAAAGGACGATTGACAGGAAACCCCTTACATACGCCTATAATTGATGGAACAAATCATGGTTTCCTGTAGATTGTCCCTTCAACCAATCCATTAGCATATTCAATGATCTATGATTGGACATTCATGATTGGATTCTATGAAAGATTTATCCTATGTTCAACAATAGGGTGTTGGAACCTATAACATTTTAGCCTGTGTTTGGCCCAATCATTTGGTTAAACCAATCTACAAGTTATGATGTAACCAAACTATGACGTGATTTATGATGTTGTTCAATCATGTTTCTTTTCATGACCAGCGCCTGCAGGGTATTTTCAACCCCCGGCTCAGCACGCAAGACGTGGCGCAGTAGTAGCAGCTCCTGGAGGATTGCAATGGACGTGGATGGACCCAATGAAAGTGGTGCTGTAAGCAATCAAATGGGATAATGATGGAGATATGATATCATATCCCAATGATGGAAAATATATTAACTAATTATATAAGGATATGAGAAACATTGGGATTGAGCCAGTGAAAATGATGTCCAAACATGTTGTGCGAATTGAACCTCCACTGCCGTTGGTGAACACAAACCACACACTCACTTTGGTGAACACAGATCCCGCATCCCGCCTTGCCATAGCCTGTCCTGGCCGCAAACATGGCACCACTGGTTGCTTCATGTTGTTTCTAGACCGGGAGCTCTGGAACAAAGTTTTGAAAATTGGCAGGAACATGCGGGAACCAGGATCCCCCGTGTATCGAATCCACTGCAAAATACCATGGATTAATGCACATTGTCCCTGAAATCCTGAACCAGGCCAGAACATGCACACGCATGTCATAGTTCTGAGCGGATGTTTCTGGAAATTAGGTTAAACCAATTTGAACCATTTTTAATTCAGAAACCATGAAGTTACAGTAACTGGTTTATTTGAACCATTGTTGCTAATGAACTTCCGGTTTCAGAGAACCCAAAAATCACACGGGTCTTCTTAGCCACTCTTTCTGTGGTCATAAATCACACAGTTTCCCATTTGGTCAAGGCGTTGATCGCCAAAATTTCGTGGCGGAAATCTCAGTGACGTTTCGTGACACCTGGAGAATAGCTGGTCAGCTTGCACCGGTGCCAGCGTGGAGCGCGCCAAGGGCGGGATCCCTGGCTGGAAGGTTTTCAATGCTGAAGATGGTCTCATGATCAACACATGATTCTAATGTGGTCAGATGGAGTCAGTATATTATATTGTCTATATTAGAGTGGATGTGCAACACAGCTCGGGAAATCGAAGCAGCCACTCAGCCACTCTGCCGCAGCCACTCTGCCACTCAGCCACAGCCACTCTGGCAGAGCGGCTGACGCAGCCACTCAGCCACTCTGGAGGCTGAGTGGCTGAGTGGCTGAGTGGCTGTCTAGCCACTCTGGCAGAGTGGCTGGGCTGGTCCAGCCACTCTGCCGCAGCCACTCTGCCACTCAGCCACAGCCACTCTGGCAGAGCGGCTGACGCAGCCACTCAGCCACTCAGCCACTCTGAGCGGCTGAGTGGCTGAGTGGCTGGAGAGCCATTGGAGTGTAAGCAATATTACCCAGACCTAATTTTTCTTAGGTCTGGGTAGTATCTCAAGTGAGGTTTTATGCTAATTTAGGGCCCCTTCCTTTATTCATCCAGGCACTGGGGCATATATTCTTATGGGTTGAATGGAATCTTAGGCAAACAGGCAAACATCTGTGTTAAAGGGTTGTGAGAAAGAAGTCATTAATCATTTGTGTTAAAGGGGTTCGCTCTGTGGGTCCCTGCGGATCATCATGGCGAAAGGAATGAGACATTTGGTTATAGTTCCAATGTTTTCATATATGTATGTTATTAAAGAAATTAAATATATATATATATGTAGATATAGCTAGACACAAACACACCTAAGGTCATATCATCCACCTCCATCATTTCATCATGTACCACAGTTCATTTTCACAACAGTTCATATCATTTCATCACAGTATCAACACAAAATAAGACCACATAATTTCATACATCATCATCCCACATCATTTCATCATCATCCATCATCACATAAATTCATATCATAAAGTTTCATCATAATATTTTATCATAATATATTATTATAAAATAATATCATAAATCTAAATCATCCATGTCTAACATTCCTATGTTCGAATCATAAATTTTCATATATTATGATATGAAAAAATATGGGGTTAACGTCTTTTAAAGTTTTTTGGTGTAATGGTTTTCCAGACTTGTTTCAATTTTGCAATTCTGGCGTCATCATCTTTTAAGTATTCCTCCATATATGTTTGTTTTTTCTCTTCTTCCTTTTTGAGCTTTTCCTTGCTGGAATGCCTGTCGGTTTTGACATGTTTGGACAACCTGCATTGTTTCACATTCCGTTGGCAAATGTCGCAGAATACTTCCTTTTGATTATATACTTTGTTACTCTCCTTTTGTTTGTCCAAGCATTCAATACACATTCTATTCATTCCATTGAACTCGTCACCATTTTTGTTTTTTTTACACTTTGTGCACTTTCTACTCTCCATACTATTATAAGGTATTATCCTTTCAATTTTAAGTGTATTTCCTTGTGCCATTGGAAAAAAAACATATTATCTGATATGAAAATTTATGGGATTCAAATATCAATTCCTTGTTGTATTCTTTCATACACTTTGTCAAACTTATTCTCGTCAATAATTGTATTTCCAATAAACTGTTCATTGTCTTTGATATGCAACAATATTTTTCTTAAGCAATCTATAAAGGTTTCATGATTAAAGTTATCATCCATACAATCGGCATCATTAATATTCATTTCAAACATGCAGAATGCAACCGTAGAATATGAATTGTTACAACATTTTTCAATCCTTGTCCACAATCTTGATAATGTCTTATCTCTTTTTCATTTAATACTAAATTCATTTTATCATCTGGAATTTCATTCACTAAAGTATTATAAACGTAAATTTGAATTTGTTCATCAATATCATCATCGTCACAAGGGTTAATATCAATTTCAATTGAATCAAAGTGACTCATTATATTTGAGCAACTTTTACAGGCTACATATTCACAAATTTTATTACCAATACCATCGGTATTTTTTTTTTATAATTCATTTTATTGTTGCATATTCACTACATTTACAGCTTAAGAATTTTTGTTTGATGTATTCTCCTTGATTGATTTCACATTCACTACTTGTATCACTGAATGACATTTCGCTAATATATATATATATATAGATAATATATATATATATAATATTCCTTTAAGTAGATTTCCTATAAATGGTAATTTATATGTTCAGCAATTCATGCCTCAATAGTGGTCTATTGTATCCTTCTAATGTATAATATGTTTGATTCAATTTTTCATCAATGGACTCTACGGTATACTCACCTTTCAAAAAGTGTGAGGTTCTCTCCTTCTCCGTTGTTGCTTTCTTCCTTTTGATTTTTACTTTGTCTCCCACAAATAGTTCAGGATAGAGCCTCTGTTTCTTTGCTTTCATTGCAATGTTTAATCTTGATTTGAATTCATTGTTTGTATCTCTGGCTTTATACGGTGTTTGACCAGTAGCGGAATGCACATCTTTATTATTGTAAGTTAACACAATTTCATCTATGTAGTCTATCCATGGTATATTCGTTTTTTTATTCTTTTCATCGTTCTCAACTCTTTTGCATAATTTGTCTTTAAAAGTTGTTTGTAAAACGCTCGGCAAAAGCAGGATGGCCTCTTGTCCTATACAATCCGGCCTTCGCTTTCTACATATGCTTGGAATTCACCACTTGCTATAGCTTTCTCGTCGTCGGTGTATATGATTTCAGGTTTCTTTGCCATCTTCTCTATCGCTTTCTTTGTTCCTTGAATAACACTGCCTGTCTCTTTCCTTCTTACTGGGACTACGACAGCATACTTACTCAAACAATCAATACAGACTAATCCAGCTCTGTATCTTTGTTTTACCTTTAATTTTTTTGGAAATAAAGAATATATCAACTTGGTATCTATGATTGTTATGTGGAACAACAAAGCTGTTATAGCCTCTCGGGTTCATTTTTATCTCTACACTCTGTTCGAAAAAAATCTTCAACATCTTTCATAGTAATAGATTTGTCTTTCTCTCTTGCATCCTTCAAAGTAGTGTTTTTGGAACCAAACCCTGCTTTATAAAAAAATATATGTTTCCTATGATTTCTTGCTTACTCATACCAATATTTTATTAAGTTTATTATTTTGAAAAAATCTAATGTGAAGAAGAATTGCAGTGGCAACAATAAGCCTCGCTGTTGTCAATAGAATGGCACAGTCCATTATCACCTCTCTGCGCCGTAAAGTTACTTGATAATTTGCCACCTCTGGTATCAAGATTAAATTTAACTCCACACTTTGCACAACAACCCTTGAACATCTTCAAACATGTTCATCAATGTATTCATCAACTATTTATTTTCCTCCTTTTCTGTCTTGTCCTTTGTGACCTTCAACCTTGTTTTTAAAATAGTTAACTACCAAATTCTTAAACATATCTTCGTCGGCTGTATCATTCTTGAAAAATATATATTGTTGAAATCTGTTGCTCTGGTTACAGCACACCATAGCCATTCTTTGCTCACCGAATAGTCGTTGTAATAGTTGTTTCCAATCCTGAACTTGTAGAGTTCATCACCACTCTCTTTCTTTTTAATTAAGTGATTTCAGGTTATGGTTCAAAGTGTATATGTGGCTGTTCTTAATCAATCCGTTGAAGTTATGTAGCTATGGCAGTTGAAGTTTACAGGGTTATGTTTGTAAATCAAGTTGCTGTCAATGTCATATATATATACTCTTGCTTGGATATTGAAATGTTTAAAACTTTATCCGTCCATTTCATTGATTGATGACTCTGCCGCAGCCACTCAGCCACTCAGCCGCTGTGCCAGTGTGGCTGATGCAGCCACTCAGCCACTCTGCCAGAGTGGCTGGAGCAGCCACTCAGCCACTCAGCCACTCTGCCAGAGTGGCCGACGCAGCCACTCAGCCACTCAGCCACTCTGCCGGAGAGGCTGGAGGAGCAGCCACTCAGACACTCAGCCACTCTGCCGGAGTGGCTGGAGGAGCAGCCACTCAGCCACTCAGTTACTCTGCCAGACCACTCAGCCACTCAGCCACTCTGCCAGAGTGGCTGGAGCAGCCACTCAGCCACTCAGTCACTCTGCCAGAGTGGCTGGACCAGCCACTCAGCCACTCAGTCACTCTGCCAGAGTGGCTGAGTGGCTGATGTGAAAATTTCCGCCATTGCGCGTTCAATCAGCCACTCAGCCACTCTGCCAAGCCACTCAGCCACTCAGCCACTCCGCCGGAGAGGCTGGAAGAGCAGCCACTCAGACACTCAGCCACTCGGCCACTCTGCCAGAGTGGCTGGAGCAGCCACTCAGCCACTCAGTCACTCAGAGTGGCTGAGTGGCTGAGTGGCTGCGTCAGCCACTCTGCCGAGTGGCTGAGTGGCTGAGTGGCTGATGTGAAAATTTCCGCCATTGCGCGTTCAATCCTATATTAATATATAAATGTGTGTGTGTGGGGGGCCCTGAATCAAAGGGTATCAGCAGGGGGCCATCCCTCTCATCATTGGTGGATGGCCAACGAAGAGGCCAGTGATGAGAGCTGCAAACGTACCTGCGACCTTCCACCTTCGGACATGGCCAGGTGGCTAAGCTACAAACCACCCATGCAGACATGACATGCTAACATGATAACATGACATTACATGATTTCATCTCATCTCATTTCACCCTCTCCCTTCGGGGTGTATCCAAGTGTGTCTTCTCATGCACCCGGATCTCTGATAAAGTACCGGGGAAGCTTGGTGGTGCGTCCACCGGGGATACCAGATTACTTCAGAATTTACCAGACATGATGTTGCCAGAAGCAAAATTCGCACAAGCATCCAAATTTCGCACAAGCATCCAGAATTCTCCATCAGAAGCAGAATTTCTCAGAATTCGCCAGGTTGCATGTTCAGAATTCGCCAGTATACAGATTTTTCATCCCTCAGCATTCCCCGTGCCATCCCATGATTCATGTTCACCTAGCGATCATGTCAAAACCAAGCACTGAGAGAAACAGCACCATGCCGTTACCAGCCTTTTTTTGTCGGTCGTTGGTTGCTTGCTGAACAGCCGGAAATTCTGATGCAGTGGTTTGCTTTTGTCAGCCTTCTTCAGTGGAAATTGACTTGAACGCCTTGAAGCTTCCTTGGTTTTTGTTGGAGATAGCAAAACACCACACCTCATTGGTGACACCCACGACCCATGTACACAGAGATTTGAGCACCACGTATGTCACAACCCAGCACTGAGGGAAACAGCACCATGCCGTTACCAGCCTTTTTTGTCGGTCGTTGGCTGCTTGCTGAACAGCCGGAAATTCTGATGCAGTGGTTTGCTGTTATCGGCCTTTTCCGTGGAACTTGCCCTGAACGCCGTGAAACTTCCCTTGGTTTTATGTTGGAGCAAGCAACACAAGGTCACAGACATTTGAGCACCATGTTCCATGTCACAACACAACACCGTGGAAAACAGCACACTAGATTAAGGACCATTTTCTGGTTCGCAAAATCGTGCCCCACGGCTTGCTGTGTGTGGAAAGCCCTGAATCAAAGGGTATCAGCAGGGGGCCATCCCTCTCATCATTGGTGGATGGCCAACGAAGAGGCCAATGATGAGAGCTGCAAACGTACCTGCGACCTTCCACCTTCGGACATGGCCAGGTGGCTAAGCCATAAACCACCCATGCAGACATGACATGCTAACATGATATAACATGACATTACATGATTTCATCTCATCTCATTTCACCCTCTCCCTTCGGGGTGTATCCAAGTGTGTGTGTGTGTACACCGTTATGTTATAACAAACGGTTTTAGTTCTGTTTTTTGCGCTTGTACAATTCTCAAAAGCAGGGGGCAGAGGTACCCATGTCACTTCCTCTGCCAACGAAGCTAGGTGACATGTGGTAAGGATATAGGTCAGGGACGCCTGATCTACGTACCTGCTATAGTTTCAACTGTTGACTTTCTGTTTTTGTTTATGAGCTGTGCGTTGTTTCTTCGATCGCGAATCCGTGTCCGCTGAAATTCTACTGCCAGGCAACTCAGGAAATCAGGCGAAGACTATGACATCATTCACACTTTTTACTTACCATTACCCCACAGTGTGTCCTGGGTGTTTGACCTGACTTGGTCGCACCGTCGGTTGGTTTCGACCAATCAAAAAGTCATGAGCGGGCATTTTCCCGTATTCCGAGTGGAGTATGAATCTCCGAAGCCGTATGCACTTCGAGTGCATTTCAAGCGTCATATGACGAAGTCAAGATTTCACACTGTAAAATCCAATCGAAGCAGCCATAAGGCGAAGAAGCCATAAGGCAGAAGTTTCGTCCAGTTCGGACAAAGCAGGCATAAGTCGAAGTTCCCAGCACCGCGGGTGCAATACAAGTGCTTTTGGTCTGGTCGGAGTCTCAGTAGCATTTTCACCTCACTCGTCATCGTCATCAGGTTCTTTTTAGGCCATGTATTCATTCTCTTAGGCAGGCTCCTTAGGTTTGTTTTACCAGGTATAGAACATGTTTCAACGTTTTGTTTCTCACATCACTCGTCATCGTCATCAGGTTCTTTTGAGGCCATGTATTCATTCTCTTAGGCAGGCTCCTTAGGTCCGTTTTACTAGGTATAGAACATGGTTCAACGTTTTATTTCTCACATCACTCATCATCGTCATCAGGTTCTGTTTAGGCTATGTATTCACTCTCTTAGGCAGGCTCCTTAGGTTACTATATAGCAAACAGTTTAGTTTTGATGGATCAATCATGTTTTGATGAAGCAGGGAATTTTGTTATGCAGATTGAGCCGAAACTTGTCGGAACCTTTTCGGTCAAGAGCTCTGCAACAACTCAAGCTCATTCTGCAGTTCCGGAACTCAGAATTTTCACTTGCCAATGTACTTGTACGATTATTTGTTCTTGACGATGAGATGGAATTACAAATGAGGTCTTGGCTGAAAGGCTTTATCGTACAGTCTTGTGCATCGTTTTCTTTTTGAACTCAAACGTACAGCTTTTGCATACGCATTTTCTTTAATGTTAGGATTTACGACTTATCGAACTCGGTTTAGCTTTTTGCTTTTCACATCTTTTCACATCACTCGTCATCGTCATCAGGTTCTTTTAGGCCGGGTATTCATTCTCTTAGGCAGGCTCTTTAGGTCCGTTTTCTTAGGTAAAAAACTAGGCGATTTGCGGTTTTGCCCCATTTCGGGGCCATTGTGTGTGTGTACACCGTTATAACAAACGGTTTTAGTTCTGTTTTTTGCGCTTGTACAATTCTCAAAAGCAGGGGGCAGAGGTACCCATGTCACTTCCTCTGCCAACGAAGCTGGGTGACATGTGGTAAGGATATAGGTCAGGGACGCCTGATCTACGTACCTGCTATAGTTTCAACTGTTGACTTTTTGTTTTTGTTTATGAGCTGTGCGTTGTTTCTTCGATCGCGAATCCGTGTCCGCTGAAATTCTACTGCCAGGCAACTCAGGAAATCAGGCGAAGACTATGACATCATTCACACTTTTTACTTACCATTACCCCACAGTGTGTGTCTGTGTCTGTGTCTGTGTCTGTGTGCGCGTCTTTTCAAGTGATTAAAATGAGTCAACATGGCCAACATTGATCAATATATGTATATGCCAACATGGCCATATGTTCTGACGGAAATACTTCACTCCTTCCGCTGATTGTAATCTCATGAGCTGATGCGGGTAATGGCTACCAATAAGGTTTGACATGGCTTGTCACCTATCATTGATTTAAGCATTCTACTATATAATAAAATGCTATACAGCTGGCAACCCACAAACATATTTACAGTACACACAAGTCCTTTACATTCATTCACCATGATGTTTGAGTGGGAACAACCACTACTAATTATAGTGGGCTTTTCATGGATTTTAGGTTTTTTTTTAGGCGTTTCGATCTTTTTTGGCGATTGCATCTGGGGCCTCCTCCAGCATAATTGGCCAAACTCTGCGACACCATCAGCACCGCAGATATGGCCGCAACGTCCAGACAGGTCGCCACTCCTTGGGGCGAGAAGATTTCCGTGTGATGAGCTATGGCTGGCAGTTCTGTGTGTTGTTTAAAACGTGGAAGGCTTTTAAAGGAAAACAACCATTTTGACCATATTCAAAGGGGGTTATTTTTCTTTTTTGGTTCACCTTCGAAGTTTAAACATCCGAAAAATCCCTGGTTCAGAAACAAGTCTCATCATTCAAGGGGCTAAGACCTCTCCAACATGGTCAACTCATAGGGGGGCCCAAGATCCAACTGCATCCATGGGTCGTTTCACTATGGCAAGGCCAAGATCTGTGTTACCTGAAGCATTTGGCACCGCGAAACGTCTTACCGGGCAACGTTAACTCGGACATCGTGATCTATATGTATATATATAAACACACACACATATACATATATATGATTATATGATCATATCATATGTATATATATATATATATTCACATAGGATTCATCCAAAGTCAGCCGAAAACACGTTAGCGCAGTGACCGGCGCTAACGATGCATAAAACATATAAAAACTATGTCTTAAATTTGGTGAAAATAATGAATCCAAAATCATCCAAAATCTATGGGAAAGCCACATGCCGTCGTTTCTGACTAGTTAAGGCCCATCACTTTTCTCATCATTACGGCTGTTCAAGCGGCCATCGTGTTCGCAATGCATCAGTAGCGCCTTGGTCGGCTATGGGACACCTGACCCCCAAATTGTGAAGAAACAACATGCACAAAATAGAGAAATCCAGTTGGTCACCAATCAAGACTTGCCGAGAAAGGGCCAGGCGACAGAAAGTCTTGGGCCCTCTACTGGTGGTTGAAAAATGTTGAAAATACCTCTCAAGCAATCTCAAGAACACAAATTATTGAATCAATTTGAATCATACTTCACTGACACAGGTAGTCCTATATCCTTCCCAACACATAGCTGGAAGACTTTTTACTGCTCCATTTGGTCACACATAGCTGGTCCTCCTGTTACATCCAGGAACACCATATGTATGATCTGCTGGTTTTGTATGGTTTTGTGACATCTCCATATTGTCAAAATACTCCCCGTGGTTGTGTGCTACTCCCACCGTAGTATGTTTTGGGGCATTTTCTAAACGCAAAGCTTCTGCCATGAAACAACCACAGCTTCGATCACGGCCCAGGGACGCTGACTGCCTGGTTGCTAGGATGGTCGCCCTTCATCAAGGCCAATGCTTTGGGCCAGGCACCCTCCACCTGCGCTGACAGAGCCAGTGGACGAAGATGTTGAGGAATGAGGTGTGGCTGTGGGGGTTGAGAAACATTAATTGACCTAAATCTATCAAGCAATCTATGAAACAATCTATCTATCAATCTATCTAGCTACATACACATTGCGCGAATCAAATCCCCCTGATCTGTTTAATTCATTTTATCTACCTCCAACGACAAGGGACCCAAGAATGAACAGATTCAATACTGAACCATGGTTTCAAGGAGGGTATCTAAGAGAAGGGAAGGGATTCTATGATCGCCTGCCAGAAATGGCCGCCAGTGAAATCATCTTCCACATGCCCCTGGTTCCCGATCCCAACTGCCCGATTAATCACGTATTTTACCCCCCAATAATCACCGACATTGAATCTACAACTCACCAGGATTGTTGATTCCATATGAGTGCATCATCACTCTCTTGTTTTTCTTTAACATCATAGAAACATATTAAAACATATCGGACACACATAGAAACACCATTTATCATGCATTCCATACGCGTTTCATGGCCATGTCATCTCCATCACAAGGTACCAACATGTTTGAGCGCCCCCCGGCACCTGACAACAGGTCACTGCGGCCAAGTTCAAAGCAT
Organism: Cladocopium goreaui; assembly: GCA_947184155.2. NCBI lineage: Eukaryota > Dinophyceae > Suessiales > Symbiodiniaceae > Cladocopium > Cladocopium goreaui. Next base: position 39,847 of record CAMXCT020000187.1, read on the forward strand.
CAGCCTGGGATGACATTACCACCAAGCCCAAATACATAAATAACCATCAATTCATAATCAATAATGGTATGAATGATGTAGAAATCATCGGTCAATGATTAAGCGGCTAAGAATTGATGATGATATTATTCATACCGTTAACTATGAATCATGATTTATAATATTTATAATTTATACCATCATCATTGATCAATGGTTAAGTGACTATGATGTTATGTATCTGGCCTTGTTGGTAAACACTATGACACTATGACATGACCACCAAGTCATACTAAACCCAAATACATAATAAACCATCATCAATTCACCAAATTGCACTGCTTTACCCCTCCTCTCACCAAATGTCGACCCACCAAAATCGCCATACCACACACCCCTAGCGCTCGCGCATCTTTTTCGTCCTCCTTCCGTGTTCGGCACGTGGGTGTGTCTGAAAATGGGGTACCCCTAAATCTGGTCTTGTTTTGTCAACTCTCCCTATGATTATTAAGTACCATATGTATTTAAACTGATATAGATTGGGCGACTCAAACCCCACTGCTTCTCGCCAAAAAATGCCATGACAAAATGGATGTGATATTTATAACTCACGTTCCAAAAAAAACAACCAACCCCACATTCCAAGCAAACTCGGTCCAAACTTGGAAAATTCGTGCCCCTACCTTTCCCGCACCCCACGTTGTCCGCCGGCGCCGGCCCGGCGTTCACAGCACGTGGCCGTGCTTCTCCGGGCGCCGCAGCTCCGTGGTGGGCCACGCCTGCAGGGCCGCCTCCGCGGGGCCGTGCTGCGGCAGCTCCAACAGCTCCACCGTGGTCTCCGACGTCGTGGCCACCGAGGAGGACGTGGCGCGGCCAACGTGGACGGCAGTGGCGGAGCAGCTGAAGGTGAAGTCCTGCAGCTAAGGGTTGGTGTTTAGAAGTTCAGGTGGGATTTATGGGATATATATATATATATATGTGTGTGTGTGGAATCTATGGGATTTATGAACCTTATGAGATATCATGAGATATCATGATATATTATGATCTCTATGGAACCTATGGGGTTTATGAACAGAATTGAAGGGGAATCACCATGGCGATATTTCGAATTAGACACTCGAAGTGGTGACTTAGCATGGTGGTTGGGTAATGAGATTTTTGGACAAACGTGTGGGAGACATAACTCTGGAAGATGATACATATATCATATATATATGATATAAATGATCCAAGAGTTCACACAGTGTTGAGAGGAACTGTGAGTGGGTATTATGTTTGTTTCTTAAGATTGGAGCAGCCGTGATTGTTTGGGTCTGGGTGGCCCGTTTGGATTGGTGGCGTCAAATCCTTCTCATGCCCCAGTGACAAACTCGTCGCGCTAGAAACCAACCAGGATATGCAAGTGACATAAGTAACCATCTATCCCGTGCTTCCACCAGTGCATGTTGCTTGCTGACTTGGAAACTGAACGGTTGGATCTTGTGTCCGTGATTGGAGGTTTTTTCGGCTCCTCCTCGGGTCGTAGCTCTTTCAAGGTGCTCAGGAACACCTGCGGCACTAGAAATCTTTGGGGATAGCACAGGTATGCACAGGTTATTTTCCATGATTTACTATGATTTGAAGCATTTTGAAACACCCTCCAGGTTTGTCTGGAACATGATTTTCTCTGTCGAATTGGTAGCTCCAGCTCACAAAGGGCGACTGTCTACCTCAAAAATTATGTTTGTCTGAGCGCTTTGAGCTAGCACGGTGAGGTTTCAACAAGTTCCCAACATCACTAGTCTTAGCTGATTTCAGTCTCTGAGAGCACTTCAACACATTCCGCTGTCAGCTCAGCGGCGCGTTACCGGCTCAAATTTTGAGCCGGTGAAATGCTTTTAAGCAGAACTCGAACAGTTGTTGCAGTTGTTATCCACCATTCGTAATTACCTAAATACCATTTCACCAACAATTTCACCCAACTGGGACCTGCGAACTCAATCATTATATTAGTAAACCCTCCCACTGCAAGACACAAAAAAAAATCAGATTTCTAGTGCCTTGTAACCCAAGAATGAATCTTTAAGCAGGTAATTAACCCAACAGTAATGTACAAAGATGGGGTCCCGAACATGATGTTCGCATTGGAATTCGTTTTTTGGATAGTTTCTAGTTGTCCAAATAAAACAATCCCCAATATATTGCCAATATATATCATAGTCTATAGTCATCCATATTCCCACAGCAGTGTTATAGCATATTTATAGCTCATCTAACATATTTGATATGCTGGGATAACCATGGATAACCCACAACGTTTCCCAAGGATTCCCAAGGCACCAAGCAGTGCGACCCCCCGGCAGCCCCGGCGCCTTCCGGTTCGGCCGCCCGATGTCCGCCACCAAGACCCGGCTTTGACGCGTCAGGGCCTCGTTGACGCGTTGGGCCATGGCCTCTGCGGTCCGACGCTCCTTGGGGGCTGTTTGGGCACCGAAAAAAAGGAGCAAGTTACCCTCTGGTAAACTGTCATAACTATGGAAAATCACCATTTTTCATGGGAAATCGGAATTTCATGAAAAATTGTGATTTTCCATAGTTATGGGACAGTTTACCAGAGGGTATGACATCAAAACATGCCAAGCATGGATGAACATGGCCACAAAAACCCTCCAATCAAACATAGCAATTGAAAATTACCATGCTTCTAGAATTTTATAAAGGATTTTCACAGCTATAAACCTTCATTTATAGGGGATTCCCCACGAAGGGTAAATGGGACAGTCCAGGGTAAAACATGATAAACTAGCAAGATCTCTGGGGGATTTAGGATATGTTAATCAAGATTATAAATGGGCTGTGATGTTATGTCATAAATATTTAATGACCCTGAAAACCGCTCATCCCAAGAGTCGTCTTTCGATCCCCTACATCAGTGGGGTTGTCAGGTGCCCAAGTATCAACTACTTCGGGGGGTCATTTTGCATCATCCCGCCCTTCCCCCCCAAAAAAAACGAACTGGGGATGTTTAATGAAATGTTAATGATGTTTATGTTGGGTTTACCTCATTGACATCTGTGCGATTTCATGGGGGTTCCTTTTATTTTAGGAACTATATAAGCAGCGCAAGCTGCAAAAATTGGATGCACTGGTGGGAATAATAGGGATTTGACTAACAAAAATTTGGATGTGTGGACATCCAGATCTTGCAAGTTCATGTTCACACAGGGTTTGAAACAGGAAAACTCTTGACACGAACATCACGGGTCTGGTCTAATCTATGTTCATGCCAAATGGACATAAACACAAAGATTCCGGTATTTCCACCCCAGTCAACCCCGCTCCACAACAACAAAACAACCAATTACTGTAACCCTCTGGCAATTTAGCTATGGAAAATCACCAGGTCAGAAAACGATAACAAAAGCTACAGCTATATCTTTTTTATGGGCCATAGCTCCATATAGCTTCTATGGCTATGTTGAATTACCAGAGAATGCAAATTTCTGGCTGAATTACAGTAATTCGCCAACCTGAACATAGCTGAACTGAGGCCATTTGGGATGTGAGATCACACTTCATCCAAATAACATGGGAATATAGATATATATATATATATATATAAATATGGGATATCCAACCATCACTACTGACCACTATAGGAATATATGTAATTTAATATATCATAGTCATAAGTATATCATAATATATCCAGATCAATTTGATCATTGCCCCCCCCCAACTATCCACCCCAGCATCGTAGAGCACATCCGACGCCATTACCAAATCCGCCTCCGGGAGCCGTGCGGAAGCGTCGCAAAGGTCGAATTGCTGCACCTTCCTCAGGACAGCTGGGCACCCATAGCTATGCTTGTACCTTCAGTTGGATCATGTCAGTGACAATTATTACCCATAATTTGTTACAGTTCGCTATTGAAAATGACCCATGGGTGGATTTACCCATTATATAAAAATGGTGATTTTTCCAGTTATGTGACAGTTTACCAGAGGGTATAGATTGGATCTCCAACATCCTTCGCAAAAATTACCAGTACATGTTGCGTGGCATCCAACTTTCTGCCGGTCAAAAACCGTGAAACCAGGCCGCGCCAGGCAAAACCTGTGATAGCTGAAATCTGGATGATGTCTCCCCCATTTTGCCATCGACTGTTTATGACTGTTTTCCCATATTCATCCATGTTGGCCAAGATCCAAAATCCATGGCCAAAAAGCCAAGAAAATCACACATTCTATCTGTTGACCAGAGAACGCCACCATATCCCACCCGATTTTTAGGTGGAAAAAAAAACACAATCCTTCAGCCTTCAGCACCACCGTCTGCAGCTCCAAGTTTCAGCCGTTTGTCGAAGCCCTGGCGTCGTGCCGCCTCGTTGAGCAGTTGCAGCGGCAGCCTGTTGAAATCCGTGGCGATGACGCTGCACTGCAGGGAGAGTAGGGCCAGGGAGGCCAAACCACAGCCGCAACCTGCTGGTAGACATCCCGTGACGTTGGGTGACGTTGTGTCCTGAAAAAAAGTGAAGATTCAGATTAAACATCAAATTTGGGGGTACTCAAATTATATTAAAACATATTACGACAAACCCAAATTATATCAAATATAAGTCACATAATATATATATAATTACATATAATATATAAAAATATAATAAATATAAATGTCACAATCATAATATATACATATATATATATATATATGTATATACAGTGTTATATACAGCATATACAGTATATATATATATATACAGTATATATATATATACACAGTATATATATATATACTGTGTATATCAAATATTGTGCCTTCAAAAAATCCTCCATTTCTCTAAAGCTCCATGGCTCCGGGTTGGCGCCTAGCTCCAGCGCGGTCAGCGGCTTCCCCTTCTCCCTGGCTTTCAACCCATAGGCCGAAGCCGCCTGCGCAAGAACCTGCCCGGCGGGCCACACGGCCATACCTGGGATTGGAGGTCTTGGACTTGGACTGGTGGTTGAGCCAACCACTCCGAAAAATGATGGAGTTCGTCAGTTGGGATGATGACATTCCCAAGATATGGAAAAAATAAAACATGTTCCAAACCACCCACCAACCAGTTTTTTGCCAACAAAAACTTGGATGTGATGTTTGTGATGTTGTTTTTTCTTGACTGTACTTGGATGTTGAGGTGTTTTAGGTCTTCTGTTTTTTTATTGGTTGTGATTGGCGGGAATCGGAAGTTGAAGTGACGGTTTGGGGATTCTTCGATGGGTATCAATGGGTATCAATGAAGATGGTACCACAGGGTAACAACTCTTGGGCCTCTGTACGAATTAGTTATGAACTAGTGATTCAAATTTTGATGCTGAAAATAATGATTTTGAAGGATGAGACATTGTTAAACCTATTGACCATTGATGTTGACGATTACAATAGCGATGTGATAGTCGACAGTGACATTGACAATGAAGGTTGATGAGGATGATGTTGATGCTGCTGATGATCTTTGTAGGAGTATGTTTCCATACGGTCCATACGCACTCACATGTTGCGGCATTGTATGCTGTATGATGCTGTATGCATCCATCTATCACGTCATACATAGCTGCAACATGCTGCAACACATCAGGCAATATCCGCCAGAGATGCCGTAAGGATCCGCATCCAACCTGAGGTCACTGCCGATGACCTAATTCATTGGATTTAAGAGAACACTTGCAGGAAATCATGTGTTTTCCGTTTTTCTTTTGTAAGGTGTTCATTTGTATTGTTTTAGTTCCGCCTTCAAAATAGAATAAAAATGAATAAAATGGATACGTATAGGCTGTTTCTAGAATATCTACAACCTGAGCCTACAATCTGCCTGGACATGCTATTGATGGGCACGCCAGCAGAACTTGGGAGTAAGTACCAAATGTATCGTACATATGAGAAGATAGCAGGAATCCTGATGGGTTTCTGAAACCTATACCAGATTGGCATCTTAGGTTATATATTGTAAGCTTTCCTTCTTCCACTCTAGCATGGGGTCCAATTTTGCAATCACAGGATCTGATCCTTGCAATTGAGCCCCTTGATTGGGCGTTCATTGGGCCCTCTCTCTCTCTCTCTCTCTCTCTCTCTCTCCATCTCAGGAGATCAGCAGTCAAGCTGAAGGCGAGCTAAAAAGGGGGTCAATCATTTTATGAACCCTTAATGGCTCTTGATATCTGCAAGATGCACGACAAGCGATGATCACATGACACAAAAGGCACACACCGTGGATATTTCAGGGGGGTGATCGTGGCCTTTCACTCCTCCCGTCACTTTTTCCTTCACCTAACCCTGCATGGGTAACCTCAGATTCCCAACTAAACATGTCCAATGAAAAGACATTTCCCCAGCAACACTCTTAGCCTCGAAAGTCAACAACTCCATGGCTTCACCATGGCTTCACCATGGCTTCACCATGGCTTCACCATGGCTTCACCATGGCTTCACCATGGCTTCAGCATGGCACCCTGGCCACCGCCCCAACGTCCCGTCGCCAGATGTGCCAGGCGTCGGGTTGTCCTCGAAGCGTTCCACCGCTTCTTCGATCAACGCCTCCTGCCACTCCAGCGAGGCTTCCAAGACCTGGACCTTCGTTCCATCGGGGCCCAAGGAGACCTGGGAGATCCGGGGGAGCGCTTGAATTGGTTTGAATTGGTTTGATGGCTTGCGAAAACATAGAAAACCAACTTGATCAACTTGTAACTTGCTAGCAATGGCGCTTTAGCCAATGACATAATGTATGATACTTGGTTCGGACCACGCTGGGGATCTCAAGCCACAAGAGATGGCGGCATTTTGTGGCAGTTAACAGCTTGCAATTACTAACAACAAGGTGGGGATGTCAACCTGCAAATGATGCAGATCTTGGGAAACCCAAGGTTGGAATGAAACTCTTCTGCAAACATCCGATGTTTGGCGAATGGGATCAGGGATCCCATTTTTCCTGGTGGTTGTCTGCTGAAAAAAATCATGGAAATGAGCCACGAACCTGCTGAAACAGTGGAAATTTCAGCTAGAATGGGTCTACCATGGTCAACCCCAGCCCCAACTCTTCAACCTAACCCCTGGACAAAGCAGGGATGTACTGCTGCACTCTGTTTGTGATTTAGATGATTTAGATATTAATGTAACCCCAGACTTAAATGGGTCAGATGGGTCAGCAGTACAATGTACAATCCGGGGCTAGATGGTGCACAGGGCGACCGCATGCGACCGCTCTCATTCCACGGAAAACTTCCCAATTCTTCAAGGGATTCTGAACCTCCCAAAAGAAAGACATAACACATTAACACATCATAAAACCATGAAATTAAAACCCAGCATAATGATTGATGTGCGATTTCTCCCTTATTTCCATGGAAGCCGCCAATGGCCCAGTTTGATGATTTCATGCTGCTGTTTTCCATCTCAAACTGTGCCAAATTGCCTATCATGTGCTTGGGAAACTCTTAGTCGCTCTGCTATCATATCCACATCCACATCCACCAAATTGCCATCATATTCATCATCTCCCATCCCCCAAGGCCGACACTCGGCCGAGGCCTCCACTTCCACAGCTTCGGGGAACTTCTCCGGCACGGCCTTGGCCCTGGCGACCTTGGCCGCCGTCAGCGCCAGCCCCGCGAAGGCTCCGCGCAGGCCGCGGCGCTGCACGGGGGAACCGGGCACGGCGCGGCGGGGCGCCGCAGGGGCGCGAGGGCAGGGGAGGGCGATGGGGATCAGGGCCATGGCGGAGGAACGCTATGAGATGTTTTTTTTTCTTGGTAGAGATGGGTATAATATGGATTTGTTGAGTTTATGGTGTAGGCCAAAGGGATTTTAACAATTGGAGTGTTCATTCCAAGAATGGCACTTGTTGTGGTTGTTTTAAGACTGGCTTTCCACAGGCTGAAGATGATAGCCGAAGCATGCTGAAGTAATCTGAAGTAAATTTGCAGTTTGGGAAGTTTTGAAGTGCCAGGTGCAAGTTGAAATGACTGAAATTCCATTGTAAAATGACCGTCGTGATTATCCAGTCAGGCTCGCGGACTTTATGTATATTAATCTCTCTCTCTCTCTCTCCCTCCCTCTCGGTACTATGCAATTCCGCAAGCACCTTGAGGTCACCCGTTTACAGCTGCACAAGTGCCGTTCCTTCTCCAACTTTGGGCCAAAGGGAGACGGCTTCCGACGGCGATTGTTTCTATCATCCCGCCCTTGGCATCGCAATTTGTTGGCGGAAGCTCCACCAGCGCATTGCTTGAGGAAATTTGCTAAACAAAAAAAACGACTTGAATCGACTTGATGTATGATCATGATTGATCATGATTGACCATGATTGATCATGATTGATCATGTACGTGTATCTAATGTATCTAATGATTATCTAATGTATTACCAGATTTGCCAGGGCTTCTCAGAGACCACATCAACCCATCGGGCCGCGGTGCAGCCGCGTGGCCGAGTGAACTGTGACTTCCTTCATCAACTGAACAAGGTCCAAAGCCTGAGTCGTCCCTTGCCATGGTCCGAATCCACAATGTATTGGACAGGATAAACCCAGAATCCTTTCCCGCCGTTCATATTAAACACCATATCATAGGACAGTTTGGAGGATTGGTATATCCACATGTTAAACAGTAGTCCTTTCCCATACAAAACACCCGAAACCATGGTCTACTGACGTACACATCTTTGGGACCAAAAAATGGTGCGGGTGTTTAGTTTTTTGGGGGGGATGGGATGAGTTTTTCAGATTGGTGGGTTATCCTAAATATAAAATAGTCATGTAATATAAAATAATATAAATATAAATAGGGTATATTTAGTGCTGAAATTCCCATTGCATTGACTTACCTGGTTCTCCATCAACGGGGCTTGAGGAAATTGCTCAACTGGGAGTAAGATTCGTTGCAATTCCAACACAACTTGGATACCTACATATAACAACTCACAACTCTAAATCCCTAAGGGATTTAAGACAAAAATAGTGCCCATAAATGCCAACACTGAATTATCATCTACAACTGTAGGCATGGAGACTGATAACACGGCTATTGATCAAGCCTAGATTCAACAGAAACACTCTATCATTGATAGCACAAGCATATGACTTTATGATCATCATATGTATTTAAGTTGATTCCCCTAGTTAAAGTAATGATAGTCAAATATATGGTCATCTAATATTGTTAATCAATGCTTGATGATTGGTCGCCAGTCGTCTCCGGCAACTTCCGGACGAGTATCCGTCGTCCACGGAGTATCCGCAGAATGCTCCAAGCATGACATGGCCTGGTGCCAATGGTGCCAATTGTTCATGGAAAATGGATGGACATGGGATATTGTTACCCAGACTCTGGTAAAGTGTCACGTAACTAATTATGGAAAATCACCATTAAATCACCAGGCATTTTTCATGGGTAAATCCACTATTTCTATGGGCCATGTTCAATGGTTTTTTGTATGTTTACCAGGCCGGGTACTCCTTCCTCCAAAATGTTGATGGAAATCATGGGGATAAACTGAAGCCACTGTGGCTGCATATGCATATGCTATAAATAATGTGTTTGTTTTTTCTATAAATGATCACATGATCAAACATATTTATATAGCATATGATCATTAATGTGATAATATAACACTATTAATAACACTATAAAAGCTATAATGTATCATATAGTAGTCACCATATGACACTTGCCCCTGCTGGATTCCCCCTGGCCGTTGTGAAGGTGATCTCATTGGGCTCCATGGACCGCAGCAACATCTCCGACAACGAGTTGATGACCAGCTGCCATGCACCTGGGATGCCAAAAATTGATGGTAACTGATGGCAATTAATGATTAATGGTGATTAATGTCAAGGTAGGATTAATTAATCCCTCCCGATTAATCAACCACCACTGCCCCCCCAAAAAAAATGTAATTCAAAAACAGGTGGTCCCCCTGGATTAAAAAACCGTTTGGCCTGGGATGATTAATCAACCACCAGTGCTGAAATCCATGTTATCCAAAAGTTTCAAATGGTTTCCTTATGGTTTCCTCATGATATATATTTAAGTTGAAATCACATGAACACCAGAACGCATCACTGCTGATCATTGAACATTTGAAAAAACAACTATTCCCCAAATGATCGATTTATAATTAACTTCTTTATAAAAATCATCAGTTTGGATAGCTCCCAAAGGGTACCCCCCATGAGCCCATGTCCCCCATTAATAATAACCAAGGTGCCCCCTGATTAATCAACCACCATGTCCCATTCATGTTTTTTCCTTGGGTTTGCCCCCATTCATTGCCAATGTCCCCCATAGCTTTCAGCCAATAGTTTCCAAGCCATATCCAAAATTTTTATAGTTCAGGGACCGTTTATTTAGGGGGATACAGGAAAGACCTTACAAGGTACCTATACCTACCTTGTGGGGGGGGGGGCGGTTGATTAATCCTACGTTGACATTAATGGTGATGAGTCGCACGTAATGGCAATTAATGGGAAATTCATGGTAAATAATGGCATCAAACAACCAAAATGTGTGTTTGGCCAGCCGCCAAAAAGGAAATAGAAAAGCTTCAAATCACGGTTCAAGTGAGATGTTCCTGTTCTATCTTTTTGGCGGTTACTACAACTATTGACCATTGTGCAAATAATACAGCTGCATAAATATATACACAATATATATATATAGCAATTGCATGTATTTGTCTGTCTAGGCATATGCGTCACTAAGTATACTTGTGAATAACATATTATATCATACATCCATACATAATGTCCATACATAATATATCTACTTAGAACTCTTTAGAAATATATTGATAAATTCAACTTGGCCTAAAATTCAGACTACAACTATTACAACTAAGATCTGCACAAACGGTCTGAAGTACTCATCCACGACGCGTACCCCATTGCCTAGTGGGTTGCCACATGAAACGGCATAATCTGCGTTCATCATCGGTGCTCGAAACATCTCGAAATCACCTTTTTTTGGATGGTGGAATGCCATCCATTCCAAATAAACTGGGACCCAAACCTTTTCCGAATCGTTCTGACTCCAAATTTCACAAAAGCTGTGAATCGGTTCCTCAGTTCCTCCGGGTTCCGCCGTTCCCCATTCCTTTTCTTTTCGAACCAAGCGGCTCCCATCGCTACCAACAATGAGCGCATTGAAGCTGGCCGTATCCGCTTCCAGCGACCACTGCGCCATGCCATCCAGGAGATGCCTGGCTACTGAAAGGTGTCCCATAATGTCCCAGATTTGCCACATATGAAAACGTCAACTCTTTGTGGTGAAAAATGATAAAAATGGTGATGAATGGCGAAACATGGGGATTCATCATGGTTAAAAAAAAAAGTGTTATATATATTGATGATTCATGGTTGTTGGGTTAATATCCGGTAAAAAAAACATGGCAAGCCGGGACATCCCCGAACAAAATGGAAATTTACAGATGGTTTTTTGTCAATGATGAATAGTGGATTTGACAAAATGCCATATGGTTGATTACTGAGGGTAAGCATGGGTAAACATCGTTATTCTTTTGGTTGGGAAAATCTAGCGGAAGACATGGTTTTCATATGTGTTTTAATCATCAAACCTAGGGGTTTCCTGGATGTCTTCCAACTTTGAGCTTGAATGAGGAACAAAACATCTAGGAACCCCCCCTAGATGTTAGATAAATGTCTGCCCATAAAATCCATTAAATTATTGATAAAAATCCATCAATAAATCCATTAAATCAATAAAATCCATTAAATCAATAAAATCCACACAAAAAATCCAGTCAAACATTGGATAAACCATGATAAACCTTTTCCATTGGAAATCCCCAACAGGAACGTCTGCCGAGTCACACGGCTTCAAGCCAGGCCCTGGCACGTGCGCAAGACGCCATGGCTGCGTTCAGGGCGATGGTGTCGGGCAAAAGCTGGACCTTGGTGCGTCTTGGTGCCCAAGAGCTGGTTGCTTTACGATGGAAACATCCTGTGAAAACCTCCTATGATTTAGGGTATGATTTAGGGTTATTTAGGGTTTACCCCATGTCAGGAAACCTCCATTCATATGGAAAGCACGGGAGATTCAATGGGATCATTGGGATATCACGGGAAATCTTTCATGGTGTCCCGGACTGGATCTTTCTGAGAAGAGACTTCATCCCCTAAATCATACCCCAAATACTTGCTTGGATCCATAGGGATTGCTTGGATCCATAGGGAATGAAACACTGGTGAGTTTGGAGAATGAATCTGTAATATCGAAACTAAAAATGGAAAATGACCTAGGGATTTTCACTGATTCCAAAACGAAATCGAGTGACTTCATCCATTTTGGACTAGGATTTTACTATATGTTACCTGCCAATGACTAATCTTTGCATACAAATTTCAGTCCATATTTTTGTCGATTGAGGCTTGCCCAACCGCCCAACTGCTCTGCATCCCAGTTGCATCTGTCATCTCTCTCAGCAACTTCAAAGCTATCTCCCACTGCGCAACCTTGTCGCACGAACTCATGAGAGCACTGTAAGTCACCTGCCCAACGCTTGCGAAAACACACTGATCAGATTGAAAAGTTGGGAAAATTTCAGCTAACCTCTGGTAATCAAAGATGGTAACGAATAAAGACAATTGTATGGCCTTCATTCATAGAGGACTTCCCGGCCAGCCATGTGTACTTAGCGAAAGGACCCCTCTATGCCACAGGCCTGTGTAAAGGCATGTCTCCAAATCCCAAAATTGCTACCTAACATTTCTTTACACTACAGCCAGTGATTTGCAATTTTCATCATACTAATAGGGGTTGAACATGAAGACACCGTTTCGGCTATAGCATGCTATAACTCCCGTATGGTTTGTAAACATTTGACTGGATGGCTGAAATATGTCAAAATCCCAACCTTTGACACAACTCCCACATGTTTTTTCATGTGTTTCAAATTCTTGATATATCTTAAGATGTGTCAATCTTAAAACAGGCCAATTGCTGGAAAATCCACCGTATACAAATATAGGTATAATCTCTCTCTCTCTCTCTCCCCCTCTCCCCATATTATATATATATTACAGTATTCAATAGTATTCCCAACAAAGCTCCATTTAGTTCAGGGTTTTCCCAGCGGCCCACCACCTTTGATCTTTGATGACCGGTAGACCCTGCCTGGTCCGCCCGGATCTGTTGGAAGTTCATCTCTTTCAGCAATTCCAGACCCAGCTGCCATTGGCCCACACACTCCTGGGCGGGGCCTAGAAGGATTCAACTGATACCGGGAAGAAAAACAATTGAAAATTGTGATTTTCAATTGATTTTCCATCACGATGTTAAATTTACCAGAGGGCAAGTTCTGTTGAAAATGAAGTGTTTAGAATCCATTCTTCATAACTGTTCAGATATTATGTTTCGTGATTTTCCTGCAAACATGGACTGGGATCTAAATACCAGTGCTCCAAAGGGCGTGGGCCAAGACAAAGCCAAGAAACATCAATATCTTATTGTAACGGTCAAGGGATCAAATATATTATATATTGATGGCGTTGATTTCCAATAGGGATGCAGCCAAACTGAAACCCTGACTTTGACCAAGAGACATGGAGAAAATTCAGGGGATCTTGGGAACGATTCCCTAACAACATGGAAAGGCGTGGCGTCAGCTTTTCGACCCCACTTACCCTCTGGTTATTTAACATAGCCATGAAAAATTGCCCATTTATAGATGGTTTACCTATTAAAAATTGTGATTTTCCATGGCTATGTTAAATAACCAAATGGTAAGCCTGCCGGGAAAGAAAAACAACAGTATGGTTTCGAATTTCCAATTCGAACTAACGTGACCATGACAATATCAACACAGGACCCTGATATCTGAAACGAAAATGCTTTCTGCTCTAAATTTTCGCAACCATATCCCCATACTGTTTCTGGTGTCTGAAAATAGGAGGGGTCCTGATAAAACACCACATTCCATCCATCGGTTCATCAACTGGCAGGACATTGCCGAGGCTGCCGAGGCTCACAGGCAGAAATTGCAGCGTTGAAACTCACCACGTCAACCTGAAGAATTGCCGCTCTGCTGCTGGAACAAAAATAGACATGTACCATGATGGGCTTAAATAAAAATGCACCCAACGACTACTCTATCTAAAATGATGTGAATTATTGTGAATTAATCCTAGACTCTAGGGTGAGCAATCGGAATGATTGGGATTGTAGGGCCCCATTCCTGAGTACAGGGACTTGGACTCTGGCAATCTTAGGAGCACATACATGTCCCATAGCATGGCCTAAGATTCTGAAAGGTTCTGTTTGGTGGGTTGCCGTCCTGAACTTTCAAAAATAATACACCACCAACATCCATCAACCAAATATTAATATAGATAGTTAGATAGTTATCAATCTTATATAGCTATTGATGGAGGCTATAGATATCATATCACACACACAATAGATCCGCAGTTGAGTGCCCGGGTCCTCTTGCCCATAGTATGTAAATTATATTATTTCACTAACCTGAATTAAGGCCATTTGGGGATGATTTCCCTTATTAACCATGATTCCAGTGAGGTCGCAGTGAGGTCGTTATAATTTACCCAGAAAAATGATGGTTCATCATGGGTTGTGTCAAAAACGCCCAGGGCACTGTCACGTTCTCCGGAAAGCTCCGGAGAAGATGTAGGGTCTCCTGCCAGGGACCACCTGAGTTAGGGGAAATCAATGCTGGTTGGTGGTTGAGCCACCCCTCTGAAAAATGTGACAGCCTGTTGGGATCATTATTCACAATATATGGAGAAAAAAAAACATGTTCCAGACCATCAACCAGAATGGAATTCATGTGATTTTCCATCATTTGGGGGATGATGAACTGATTGAGCATCAAATTTGTACCCCCAAACCTTCGACGCTTCATGAGAATAAAATCATCATGCTCCCCATGAAATAGCAATTTTGGAGGCATATATGGCATATCATAGTAAAATTTATATCCCATGTTCAGACCCACCCACATAGCTGGGAAATCCCCCCCAATGGTCAAACACACGGTCAAAACAATGAATGGCCAGAACGTGCTATGGGATAAATTGTGGATCCAACAACAATAATGTGTTAAAAAGAATGATAAAAACCATCCCCCAGTCATCACCCTAAACAGGTGCTATATACCATTCCCAGTCCATGGGTGGTTTATGGCATTGTTTTAACCACATCAATCGGAAAATTTCCCTTCGGCCATGGACTGACTGGGTGTCCCGGCACTTTTGCAGGATGCTCAGCAACGTGTTGTAGGTCACGGTGCTGGCCGCAATCTGGTGATGCCTCATGGAGCCTCAGCAGCTAGGGTCTTCCGCTTGGCGTTGGAAGATAACATCTGCATGTTTTTGTTCGAAGAATGTTGATGTAACAATGGCGATCTAATATGATTCTAATTCAAAAATATGAGTCATATTGATGATGTAGATTCAATGAGTTCATTCAAAGTTATGTATACTACTTCCCTTGTGACTTTGAGAGAATCTGGTTGGTGTTAAGGCCAAATTTGGAGGAGGCCATCTGTAGCGCCCTCAAATTCTAGAGATACAAACAGCAGCTTGCTTCAAGCTTCAGGACATTTGAACGACATTGATGGTCTGAATCGTGCCAAGTATTACCTCTCAAACCAACCATGTTGCTAGAATATCGTCCAAACTTGAAACACACTCATTCTGATAGGTTTCACCCCGAGATAGCTGTTGATTTGCAAAAACACCAACTCAACTCCCCCTTCGCCACGGCCACAGCCACGGCACTCAGCAAATGGATGGCCAGATCCCAACGACCACCGGTCTCGCAGGCTTTGATCCCAATGTTGCAACCTTTGCTTCTGGAATTTAGGTCATCTAGTTCGATAATATGCCGTGTTGAAACATGGTGATGTTCCATAGTTAACACTGTTAACACATTACCAGAGGGTACTTTTGGTAGTCTAACTGCAGTTTGCCATGGAAAATTATGAACAGAATCATGGAAATAATATGAAATAATATATAGGTAAATCAAGAGTCATTATCCATGGCTGTGTTAAACAACCAGAGGGGTTTTTATCCCTTGGAAAACCAGCTGCAGGTGACCTGCATGGGACGCTCGAACAAGGCGCTGATGGTGGAAGGCATCAGCTGCTTTTGAGGCATCTGGGATAAAAGGAGCAAGGCCTGCTGCCAGTTACCACCCTTCCTGAGCAATGGAGCAATGCCATGATGCCATGATGCCAATTTGGTACATAGAATTTACATCGAAGTGCGCACATATGGCCTTTTTAGAGGATAGATGGATAGGTGTAGGTCCGCGGTTAGCATATGTATAGATAGATATAGAATGGTATAGATATAGATGATACAAATGTGGGATGTGCATGGATGTGCAACAATGATAAACACATTGATGTTATACACATCGCGTCTCGAAGACCAAGCGCACACTCGTGCATCAATTTCTGAACCATATCTTCCTGTGTCAGACCACCTCCCAGAATCACCAAGTCTCAAGTAAGCCCCCATGGCAGTGTTCATAGTGATCACATCGATCACATCGATCACATCAGCTGTGTGGCTTCCACTCAACAGTAGCTGTCGAAAAATCTGCAGCGCCAGCTTCCAGTGCCCGGACTTCTGACACACGTCCATCACAGTGTTGTAGGTGATCACATCTGGCACTAGGCCTTCGCACCTCATCCTGAGCTGAGCCTAACGTGGACACAGCCGTTCCTGCATCTTCACTAGAAAAAAAACTGCAGGAAAAGGTTGCATCTAATTGGTACCCTCTGCAATTAAGTAATTGATTTCTGTTCAACTGGTATCCTCTGATGAGCCCCCTTTCAAAAGCATATTTTGGCTCATTTTTGAAGGGTGTTTGTCATCATTTGCAGAGAACCTATACGCAACCCAAACAAAACATCGAAAAGCAAAATTATCCTCCCAAAACAATGGTACCTGTTCTATATGTGTTTGGGGCTTACCATGTAGACATATTGTATATATATATAGATAGATAGGGTTTTATAGACTATATCTACTCAAGTCAACATATCTAAACATCCAGGCCGACCCGTAATGACCTACCATGGCTGACCCATGCTGCCCTGTTTCCGATCAACAAGGTTGATCGCCAAAGCCCATTGACCAGCCATGTCCTGGTCCGAGGCATTCACCTAAAGGGATCTATGAGGATCCCTGAAATCCAACCAGAAACTGCAAATGATCAGCATCTGTTGCATGATATCAGGATTTCATGGCATGTTATGTTTATGTTATGTTTATGCCATTTATGGCAGATTGATGCTTCACATGTGTTTCTGAAGTATGGTTGATAAACACAACCAGAGCGAGTGCAGCAGAAGGTCACAGGACCGGATCGCAGTGTTGAAGCTGATCACGTCGGGGCTTACCGTTTCCTGCGTCCGATGCGTCCGGGATATTCCGGGATGACAGCTGAGTCAGCTGAGGTGATGTCATTCCATGTCATTCCCATTGTTCTGGGAAGCAAAATCATCAAAATCCAACCAATTCTGATGGAAACCACTGAGTGTTTGAAAGGTCAATGGGTAAATCGCCTACAAATTGGACATGTTCCGTCAGGATTGTTTAGTGGAGGGTAACGGGTAAGTCGGGTAAGTTACCCTGAAAAGATGCGAAATCAACATGGAATTCAGTCCATTTCAGTCCTCTGTCATGGAGTTCAGCAACAGCAAGACATGGGGCCAACCTTCCGATGCCGCCGCCTTAATGACCTGGACAGCTGAGAAAATGCTGCCGCATAACCCAGGGGGGCCTGGGCTAAAAACGTAAAGAAAAATACAGCATCTGGTAATCTAACATATTCTAACATAGACATGAAAAATGGCAATGTTTAATTACACTGCATCATCTACAAACAGCTATATAATGTATTATAATGTTCCGTGGCTATGTTGAGGAAGATGTTGCATAATGCCGAAGGCATAATGCACAGGCCAGCATTGAAAAGAACGATCCATCTGGAAATCTTACATCAATGGCAAATAAATCCCCATGTTTGAATGGTAAAACCAATTACACACATGCAAAATAAGAATCTGCATACATAGATGAGATAGAAAAAAACATACTTGAAGAAATAAACAACCAATAAAAACATATAAAACCTATATATATATATCCAGGTGCTTGGAGGTCTTTAGCGAGTCCCAAGAACAATCCTTCAAATCACACCGCCGAGTCCAACTCCGAAATCTTCCGTTGGGGGGATGGTATAACACTCAATTTTCCATCAGAAAACCATTGATGACCTGTGACCTACACTAGTTCCATCTACTGGTAGTTCCTAAGGATGCTCCATAAATTCAATTTGGCTCTTGGATTAGTGTTATTCAATAATATCTGGTTGGTGGTTTCAACCCCTCTGAAAAATATTAGTCAATGGGAAAAAATATCCCATATATTATGGAAAATAAAAAATGTTTGAAACCACCAACCAGATATTCACATTTTTCTATCTCTGCTCCATGAATGGTCCCAGTCACGCTGTTGTAGATCACCACATTGGGCGCGACCTGCAAATGGCTCAGATAGGATGATCATCCTACTTTTGAGGGCTGCGAAAGAAAGAAAAAAAACTAACAACATGTTACGCACAACCCCAAGAAACAAAAAACAAAATACCCTCTGGTAAACTAACATAGCTATGGAAAATCACCATTTTTAATGGGACAACTCACTATAAATGGCCATTTTCAATAGCTCTGTTAAATTACCAGAGGGATCCAGAGGGTATTTCCAGTTCATTCCAGTTCTATCTTGCTTCATCCAGGCCGTCCTGGTTCCCTTTCATCAGCTCCAGAAATCCCAGAGCCGCTGGCCAATCCGAAGCACAGCTCTGCAGGGCGGCACCTCAGGGCCGAAGAAGACCCTGGGGGATCAACAAAAATCCATCTCCCTACTGAAAATTGAAGGATTCCTAAGATGGATGGATTTGATTGAATTATATATATATATTTATAACATTAAATATACCATAGGAATTATTTATACCATAAAAAAATTATACCATAAAATCGCCTGAAAATATTCAACACCCCCATTTTATGGTCCCAAATATGTGCATTTGTCCCCTACTAGACCATGCTTTCTTGGGGGGTGTTTGATATGAATGGGGGAAGGGACAGGGGATTGTAGCAAACCCAGTCAATAGAACAGTTGGACACCTGGAAATGATGAGGTAAACATCATCAAACTTACCATCCTGAAAACATGTGTCTATCTGTCTATCTTTGTGGGGGTTAGATGAGGTTACCATAATATGGGATTATATAATATTGCTAAGTATTATTGCAAGAGAATAAAATGGTGCAAGAGAATAAAATGGTGCAACCCAAGAAAGACATATTGAATGATGTGTCCCAACCCCGTAAATATTATACACTACCAGCAAGGGACCCGAAAAAAATCAACAAGTTCATGATTGAATCAGTGTTTCTGCGGGTGTGCTTCAGAAGTCTATTGAATTCTATAGTTCATGGCGTTTAAATGCGTTTACTGTTATAAAGTTACAAACCATGTGACACATCATTCTGAAACATCAAAACCACAAAGTAAGAAAATAAAGTTACAAACCACAAAGTACCCTCTGGTAAACGTTTACATAACTATGTAAAATCACCATTTTTAATGGGTAATTCAACTATAAATGGCCATTTTCAATAGCTTTTTGTATGTTTACCACAAAGTAATGATTCCACCATGCCCCGTAGATTTCATTCCGTAGATCTCGACCCAGCTGCCGTAGATCACCACGTTCTGCTGCAGCTGCTGTGCCATGGAGGCACGGATGAGCTGCAACGCGGCAGGCCACGCGCCGGAGCCCGCCAGGGAACCTAAGGCGAAAAACATTGAGTGGATGTAGGAATGGTATAGCACTATAGCAATCTATAGCAATATGAGAACAGTATGGCAAATTTACTTAAATTGGATCATTTCAACGAATTACAATATATATATAATAATGTGTACTGTATATGATAATATTAATTAATGTTCATGATTGATATGAAGGTAAGATGTCATTATCGTCCAAAAAAAAAGTGCGGATGTGAAAAAAAGACCCAGTATAGGAACCCCAGGGGCAAACCAAGTTGAGTATAAACACATACGGATAAGCACAGATTTGCCTTGTGTCCGCGCAACTGCAACTGTGGTTAGTGTTTGTTGTTTAAAAGTACCTTATATACATGGGAACTAAGTGGAAAATAATGGGAACTTAATGGGAAATCCTGAGAAGTTAATGGATATCATGAGGAGTATCTCTTATAATTGATCAATCAGCTAACACAACATTGGTCAATTGGATAGGGAAATAGTGTTTGTTGTATATAATTAATATGTCAACATCATGTGCCTGCGCAACTGCAACTCTGCTCATTGAGTGCTTTTCAGTAGCTTCTGCAATTACGAACATGTAACATGCACACATGTTTGCACAGATTCACGAATGGGTTTGTCTGAAGCTTGGGTACCCCCTTTCATCTAGTAGTTTCACCAATCTACCCTCTGCTAAACTAAGATAGCTATGGAACATCATGAACATCACCATCTTTAATAGGTAAATCAAATATAAATTATATAAATGTGCCATTTTCAATAGCATTCAATAGCTATGTTAGTCATTACCAGAGGGTAATCATTATGTTCCTATTACCATCTTGTTATTGAACATAGCTATGGAAAATGGCCCATTTATAAATGATTTTCCCAGTAAAACCTCCATTTATAATGGATTTTCCATAGCTATGTTAAATAACCAGATGGTAACATTTCAATTGGGGCATCGAGGCACCAATTGCAGCGCTGAAGTGAAACACGTTGGTCTCCTCGGCGTGCGTTTTTTTCCCGTGGGAAGTGGAATGGTGGCTGTCTACCCCGTGGTGTTTTGAAAACAGGAAACCCATGATATGCAACCACAAAACCAGAAACTGAATATCTGGTTGGTGGTTG
Organism: Cladocopium goreaui; assembly: GCA_947184155.2. Classification (NCBI taxonomy): domain Eukaryota; class Dinophyceae; order Suessiales; family Symbiodiniaceae; genus Cladocopium; species Cladocopium goreaui. Next base: position 60,807 of record CAMXCT020000187.1, read on the forward strand.
AGCCTACCCCTCTGAAAAATGAGTTCGTCAGTTGGGATCATGAAATTCCCAATCTATGGAAAAATAAATGTCATATTCCAAACCACCAAACAGATATATGTAGTGATTTTTGAGTTTCTTTTGACCTGAGTTGTTTTTTGGTGGTTTCAATTTTCAAGAAATCATGTGAGCTACTATGCCGGGATATACATGGGCATCCCGTAATCATCATACTTCCGAATACACCAGTCAGCATAACCCCACATAATCCGCATTTCATAACCAATCAACAAGGTTTTGGTATATAACATTATATAACATGAAAACACAAAAAGACAGTGTCCTCTTCATATTATGGGGTTAGCCAGATTAACACCTCATAAAGCCCCATATGGTGGTTTCTTACAATGGGGGATCCGCAAAACCATAGGTTTCAGTACCAAAATTGTCATAAATGAATATAATAATATAAATGATCTAAGTTAGGATGATTTGGGGGTATCCCCTAAATCATCAATTCTAATAGGATGGTCCATTAAAAATCTAACCATTTTTGGGAGCTGACAAGCATCCACTGCTTGGCGCGTCATCGTCTCGATCACTTCCAGCAGGGTCCCGGCTGAGCCGCGCCATTTCTTCAGGAAGGCGCTGGCCAAACGAGGAGAAGAACGCCACTCCTGACATCGGATCGCAATCCTACCAGGTGAACAAATGGATGGTATTTCATGGTAATCATGGTATTTTAATGGAAATTTGGCAGCAAAAAAAACTGGTGATTTCATGGGAATTGATGGTATTTAGGTAGTCAAGTTGATGAACATAACTATACATAGCTCCAATTTCGCCTGGGTTTATTCTAGATATTAACTTCAGGGATCTTAAAGGAGGTTGTAAACCAACTTACAACTGCCGGGTGGCACCACCTTGTGGGAAGCTCACAATGTCTCAATCTGAGCCCATCAAGGTCTGTCCAGAAGTTGGGTGATGAAGCACAAGTGTTGAAAAAAACAGACCTTTTTAGTATCCAACAGTTGTGGCATTTTGGCAAACCCAGCAGGGCAGCAGCCCAACAGCCCTGGCATCAACGCCCCCCTCGTCCTCAAGCAAAGCTGGCGTCACCGGAGTCCCATACCTTCGGAGTGCCTGTACCACGTTGGCACCGGGCCGCCTGCCACGGCAAATGGATGGAACAAATCGATACATATTCTAAATTCCGACAAGTGTTGGGGGCATCATTTTTCTTGTCATTTTTGGTTGCCTTCGAAGTACCTAGAATTTTAAATGAAACTGCCTGTTCTGGTAAACTAACGTAGCTATGGAAAATCACCATTATTAATGGGTAAATCCACTATAAATGGCCATTTTCAATAGCTATTTTGACATAACCAGAGGGTATTACATTCGATGATCATGGCTTACGCGGCTCTTGGGTGGACAGGCCAGGAAACATCAGGAACTTCACTGTGAATTGTGGACAGTTTTTTCCCCCAATTTTTCCCGGAGGAATGGAGGGGGTTCCAACATGTTCCAACTGAGTGTCCACCACTATCGATCCCCACCCTGAGGCCCTGGGGTGTAGGCATTGTTGAGAGGGTGAATCAACATCCGACAGTACGGTAAAAAAACATCGATATATGGTATATCAGTATATTGCAGACGCAAGTGCAGATATTATTGTATTATTGTACATCAATATTTCAACATCCGCATGTCCGTACGTTCATGGAACCGCCCCCTCACGCATGACTTTCTGAAACCCATGGCTAACAATGCTTTTACCTCAAAAAAAAAACTAAATTGAAACCTATCTAGGAACTCATTGAATTCATTTAATCAATACTCTTGGATTTGCTTGATCGAGGAACCATCCAAAATAAAAAAATGCCGTAGATTCCCCACGTACTGGATTTTCCCCTAGGAAAAAAATCATTGACTGAGCAAATCCATTTAACTCTCTTTAACTCATGTCACGTCCAAAGATGCAATCAAACCCATTGACCAAGGTTTAGCTAGCAAACGGGGCTGCACTTCAGCCGAGTCACCTATCACGCATGGCGACATGAGCACAGCACAAAAGGCTCGTGCCCGAAGTATGGAAGCATGGAGAGTGGGAGTCAACCAATGGAAATGGTGGAGGCTCTTAGTTAAACAACAACAAACATCTCTGAAAATAACCCAGAAGGCCCAGAAGGATTTAAGCCAACCAATAATTTTGGTACCAGAAAACGACAGTGGGTGAAATACCCAGCAAACATGAGGGGATTTGACTAGAAATGGCTTGCTTGATGTTGACCAAGCCCTTTAAGTGGAGCCAACTCGGCGGTGCAAAAACAAGGCTGGGATGTAGCTCATTGAGATTCATCTACGAGATACTAACAAGCACAACTACAGTAAAATGTGTATATATATATATATATACGTGAGATGTGACTCAACTAACCATTCGAAACTCATATATACCCAGTCTTCAGTGTGAACCTCACAACGTTGAGCCTAAGTACCTTCATCTGAGACATTGATCTGGCCATGGTGGATCCTCTTTTTGTGGTCACAGTCACACCCCTCATTTCCTTCGTCGCCTTGAGAAAACAATGTCCCAAAGCTTGGAATCACAACCAAGACTGGGGTCATGTATGGTCATGTTACTTCATCCCAAAAAAAAAGGGTGTACCCAATTGGCTGAACCTCTATTGGGGATGGTTTATTATTATTGACTTGGCCACATAAATCAGAAAAACGATGAAAAAATAATGAGTTTTCCCTTGGTAACCACTTATTCCCAGTAAATATGGATGTTAATGGTCAGAGTATCCCCAGTATCTTGGAGTTGCGGAACCTCCAAAAAAGAGTAACACATATTCCTTGTCCACGTTTCGAATGGATTTTCCCATCGGAAAATGATCATCGACTCAGCAAATCCAGGGACCAACAAAAATCCCAGCTGTAAACCTCCATTGATGACGTGGATTTTCCTATCCCATTAAAAAATGAGCATTAATGAGATCCCATTTAAATCCAATTAATGAGATTAAATCCATTTAAATCCCAATAATAGCCCCGTAATGAGCTCAATCCCCTTAATAATCCAAGAGAAAAAGCCATGGGCAGCTCATGATCCTCCGATGCTCCCAGCATCGCCACTGCCTTGTCTCCGATCCACCGCCCGTGCCAGGCGTAACAAGCGCTGCCGCAGCCGCCCCAAGCACTGTTGAAAGAGGCCGTCCTCAGTCGCAAAGTTTTTAGGCGCCGGAGGATGATGACGGCGCCAACCTACGGCAGAAAGATCTTAAACAGTCATATCAGTCATTAATTCCATTTATTCGCAATCACTATAGCATCCATAGCATATAGGATTTTATACCCAAGATCCCATGGTTTATTGTTCCCATTACTAAAAAACGATGTAAATCATCATAAATCTATATAATAAACTATATTATATTAAATATATATAATTATATATATATATATGATGTATGATATATGTGTGTAATATTGGTCCTGTATCCCCCTTTTTTTGGCCAGCATCTGTTTGCAAATACTTTGTGCAATGGACAGCTTCACCATGGTCATCCACATCTTCTGGAGCGTTGGTGTATGGCTGCCTCGTGGCCGGACGGGGCACATCTGACTCCCAAAAATCCCACAGAAAAGGGCCCACTGGTTGAAAGTTGCAGCACAACCTCATCTAACTGTAGATACCTCCATCATAAATCCAATCATTAGCCTATAGTGAAATGAACCTTTTGGAGTCTCCTTCCCGCATGTTTCTGGATGATATCTCAATTTTCGATGGTTCCAACCATTTTTAAACCCGGAAAAAAACGCACGAAGTGAGTCTGAAAGTCCCATTCGATGACTATATATCACTATAATAAACCAGGATGTTACCTCAGTTTCCGGCCATTTCTTATGGCATTCTTCCATTCAAAAAAACAATGGAGCCAGCTGCTAGCCATGCTGCAACCTCAATCTGGCCAGCTGCTGACCCAAAGCAGCTGGCTGCCGGAGGAAGTGACGGCACCTGGGGGAAACTTTGGAAAACCCAGGGAACACCAAGGGAGAAGCCATGGGAAAAACTATTGGAAATGCAGGTTTCTATGGAAACTAGGTGATCTCTCTCTCTCTCTCCATGGGTAAAAAAATTAGGGAGATCGTCAAGCTGACAGCTCAGGTCATCCCACCCCAAATTCGTGGTGCTGGAAGGAGGAGAGAAGCAAGAAAACGAACCACCAAAACCAAAAAAAATGGTCTGCAAATTTTGAATGGGAACCTCCCGTGTTCAAGCCCATTCAAACCCACAACCCTGTAATCATGTGTAGCCATCTTTAGCTATATTTAGCTGGTTAAATCATGTGTCATGGTCAAAATGGTATATGTATATAATATTTATATGGGGTATGGTAATCCATGCCATTATGGGAATCCTTACAGTATCTTATAGTAGGTACAGTATTCAAATCCCTTATATGAATGGATTGATGAGAGCATGCTTGAACATGGAGGCTTCCTATAATGGGGGGTACCCCCAAATCATCTAAGTCATTAGACCATAGCTTAGTATTGAAGCATATTGACATCCGTAGTGACTTGGGGAATCCTAATTTAAAGAAACCACATGGAGGTTACCTAAATTTGGGTGTATCCCCAAATCATCCATTTTCATTGGATTTTCCATTATAATAAACATTTATATATAATATATATATAAACCATTATAAACCATCCAGCTATTGGGGTACCCCCATTGTAGGAAACCCCCATTGTAGGGAAAATCGGCCCGTAGTTCTGCTCCCGCACCTCACCACCTTGCTTCTCTGTGCCACATTTGGCGGCCACGGGCATCCGGCAGGGGTGCTTCGGCCTCGGTTCCCAGCTGTTTTAGGTGGAAACATCTCACTTCTATAGGTGGTGAAATTTTAAAAAACATACCATAAAAATCCATAAAAAAAATATCACAAAACAACATGGTGAAGGCTGCGATGCGACATGAATGGCTGGATCATGAAAAAAATGCATGTCACATCATTTCACCATGATTCTTGGGATCGAGTATGGCCAGGAAAGCGTGGAAACCTTGTTCAAATGGCAACCAAGCAAGTTTTCACCTCAATCACCATGGGATGATCCATCAATTTCACTGTTTGAAACGGGTAGTCTTGTAATTCTATATATATATGTGTGTGTGTTTAGGTGCATAATATGTAATAATATGCATATTAAGTGAGACGCTGATAATGAATAATTATATGGATGAATACATATACATACGTATACGGTCTCCAGCATGGTTGCGTATTCAATTTCCTGTCAACGACTGGATCTCCTCCTTCCAAGCCTCAATCTGCACCCTTTTTCAGCGTGCGGACGGGTCACCAAAAACCAGAGCTGATTTCTGGGCTGTTTGCTAGGGGAAGGGATCCATAGCAAACTCTAGGAGTGTTGGGCTCTGATAGCTCCTTCATCAGCACAAGAAGCCCAAAAAAGATAGGTGTTGACCACACATCAGCTGTCACCCGGAAAAGCCGGGAGCCATGGCCTATCCCTTTTCAGATTTTGTGGCTACAGAATCATACAGAATCCATGAGTCAAGATGAGTCAAGTGACGGACTGCGAAGCGACGAAGCAAGCGACGGCGTTGCAAACCATTGCTCATGCTGCAGATTGGTGTAGGCCGTCCATAGCTCTGTTGCTTGTTGCTTCACTGAGTTTTTTGCAGCAAAATGATGGTATTCACCAGCATCATTAAGGATGAACATCCCAGAATTCACACAATCTCTTGCTCCAAATCTCAAGCAAAATGCAGGAAACCACGAAACATGTGCGACCAAACTCGATTCGGGGAGGACTGTGATTCCGAGCCATCCAAGAAGTATAATCAAGGGAATCAAGGGGTTATCAGGTGAGGAGAGTTGTTTTTGTGCTTTTCAAATGCCCAAAAATGGCTTTATTGAATGGTCTATTGAAGGAGGCTTGTCTGCAGCAGTGCGCTCGGATGATCAGCAAAAGATTGAGCAAGCATCCAGTCATGTCTCAGCCAGTCGATATCTGGAATCTACCCCTTACAACTCCCAGGTTGGCCAGACCTACAATTTCAATTCAAGCAGCAAAATCTCAGTTCTGGTCTTACCCGGTCTTACCCCCAAAAAAAAGTATATCATTCGGTAATCAAACATGGCCACCATAAATGGAGGTTTCATGGGGAAATCATGAAGAAGTAGCGGATGTTTCACTGCCATGTTTGAATATCTGAATACCGGAGGGTAATTGTCAGTCGTCTATATATCTATACACATCTATACACTACATAGTTGATTAAGGACAGGTTGCAATTCGCCATCACCTTCTGTGCTTTCTGGCTTCAACCCGCACGAAAAAGGAGATCAACATCGCGGGTAGATGCGGGTAGGAAACTTAAACAGATGTTTAGTGCGCACACCCATCCAGATTTTCACAAAATCCCACCAAGGCATGCTATGCATAGCTAAGTGATACCCATTGATAACCCACTTTTCATCACGTTTCCATCTTTTTAGGTGTGACGTCTGTTGTTTCAAGGTTCGAACCGCCCGTAGCAATACACAAGAAAAATGGTCGTTGCTCTGGGTGATTCCACCAACGCCATGGGCTTCAGCAGCGCCCCACAGCATGCCACCTCTCCTGCTCCAGCTCCAGGGTTTGGAAATGACCCAATGACCCAAGCGGATTGGAAAAGCCAAGAGTTACTGCAAACATATCACAAATGATCACTTAAATGTTAATACCTTGCACATAATTTACATATATTTACATAATTATGTGAACATGTGTGAGCCATGTCCAGTCACTGAACTATGATGGAATCAAGAATTTGGAAGTTCCAAACATTAGTTGAACTGATTCCAGACTCCTTTCTACTGTCTAGAGAGACTGTCAGCTCTCCTTCTACCACATCAAACTTGGTTGAAATACCAGCATGTTTGGGGTGAAATGCCTAGGCCGTTCTTGGTTTCAACATGTTTCAACCCGTTCCACAAACATGTCTTTATTTGAAGTCAATATTGAGCATTCTCGCCAGAGTAGAGGGATGTACGCAAACACATGCATAAGATTTGATATGTTCAAGATTGTTCAAGTTACCGCCCTTGGTGAATGATTCCCCCCCTTCCCTGACCAAAACATACCAAAACCATGGTCGATTTCTCCGTAAGCCTTGAGCTCCAACACAGGATCGTGACATTTCTAGTCACGGGACATGCCAACACTAAGCGCTGCGACGTTGAACACAATCCGTTGGCTTCCCAAAAGTGGCTTCAGGATGGGCTCCAAGCTAATCGTGAACAGCCAGTGAACAGCCAACACCCTGGCATTCTGAATCATTGGGACACCATGGGACAACCAAGAATCTCATGTTTAAGGTGTTTTGCTTCGGTAATCTTCGGTATTTCAGTGAATTTCAGTGGCCTCATATTTTGGCGATCATCAAGTAACTAGCCAATACTGGCAACCAGGGTTGACGTCTGCTACTTCCATCCCATGATTCCTAATTCAAACCTCGTACTTAAGATGTTTCACATGGTCAAACACATGCATGTATGTAGCGGTGATTCCCCGGGACATGAGTAACATTGAGTAACATCATTCTAGGGATAAAAATGGATAAACTTAACTTGATCCTGGTACACTGATACGTTACCAATGGCACCCATCCAGGCTCACGGAGTCGCTCTAAGGGATTCTAGTGGAGGTCAGTGGAACGGCTTCCCTTGGAGTTTGGTCATTGACCATTGAGACTATAGGCCCTATAGGCCCTAAAGGCCCTATAGGCTGAAAACTCCAAGCTGAAGTCTCCCACTGCCGGATGCCATCAATTCCCAGCTGGTGGTCTGAACAAGTCCGGAGCGTATGCGCTCGCGGCACCAGCACTAGCATCAGTCAGCAGTTCCATTGGTGGTTTGGGAGTTTGGCCTTTGGATTCGCAGGATTCCCCCCAAAAAAATGAAGCCAAAATAACCCAAACCAACAAAGAATTCCCTTGCTGGCCGAACGCGGTTCAACTAGATATCACAAAAAACAAATAGTGCACAGCCAAAACGTCCAGTTATCTCTCGGCGCGGCACGAGGCAAGGGCCCCAACGTCTGAGCTCCAACTAACTTAGGGTAGCAGATACACCAGAAAACAATCAATGGAATCATCTGGATTTATAATGATTTATATCCATTATCAGTACAACCAATTGATGGAGATACACAAAATATTAATGGCTGGATTTCATCAACGGATTGTTGGAAACATCTTCACCTGTAAACCTGCAGGTGTTGATATGTGTTGACCCTCACATGTATATATATAGACTATAGAGATGTTTTTACCCTAACATCTCCCAGGATCCAAGTCTGGGATTTTTCAGACATTGGAGGACTCACGGAATAACTTGCCAGGCACCAAAGGATGGTTTGTTTTTTTTTGGTGCCCCAAATCTTCAATTGGTTGATTATCATGTTCCCTCTGAACATTCTATAAACTTTGTATAAACCATTGGCATACCCCAAGTTTCAGTTACGCCCTATGTGTACCAAAAAAACAAACATATACAAACATGTTGGTGATAGACGATCCCATGCTATTCCCATAAAATGGTTGGTTTTATACCATTTCATACCTCCCTGACATGGTGTGCGTTGAACCAAACCATGTTAGACCATTATGATCCATTATCATCCCCATGTAATCTCCATTTTAGTGGTTATCCTGATGTATAGTTGATCAATATTGGTGACCTTCTGGCCTTCTGGTAAATAACATAAGTATGGAACATCACCATTTTTAGTATGTAAATCAGCTATGTCTATGGCCATTTTCGATAGCTATGTTAGTATACCAGAGGGTATTCCATCATTATTAACCAATTATTAACCACTATGAACACATCTTAACCCATGATTAATCATCATTATCATATCCATTAGTTGGTCAATATTGGTATCATCCCGTTGTCCCCTCATTGAACTGGGGTTCATACCCCCATCATGGTCAGAACTGGATGGCCGGGAGACGGCCGGACCTTGGCGCACTATGAATTCACCGCGCAACGATGCCTGTGGCCACCGTGGGTGTCGCTTGGTATCATTTGTTTGAAGTGGAAGACGTTAAGGAACCGTTAGGGAAGGGATTCTGAGACCTTCTGTTGCATATCTGTTGATATCATCTAGGGATTCTGACATCTTCTGTTGATATCATCTGGTAATCTAGTCATGTCTAGTCTGAGTAGCCCTTCTGAATTACTTGGGATCTTCGAAGGGATGATCTGGAGTTCAAGTATCTTCTAGCCATGGGAAATGGATGAAAATGGCCCGTTTATATATGATTTATGATGATTATATGATGATTTATACTTAGTCCGTAATCCTCTTAACATCTCTTAACCAATTTTAGTTGTCCACTTCCCAAAGTGTCAAAATTTACCCAGCCGGGTCAGCTCCAATCATTCACGCCTCCCAACTCAGGAGCCTGTCGAGTAATCACACATGGGATGAACCCACCAGAATCCATCAAACATGAATCTGGGTAAATTATAATATTTCACTAACCTGAATCTTGCGGCCATAAAAGGGGATGATTCCCCTATAAAAACCATGATTACCAGTGAGGGAGAACAGTGAGGTCGTTATAATTTACCCAGATGAATGGTTTTCAGATCAACTACCAACTACCTTCAATCTCTTTGATCTTCACGACCAATGGTCACAATGGTCACCGTGCCCTCCATGAAACATGCCGGAAATTCAGAAATCCCTCAGAAAAAAGGAACTATTCACGGGAAAATCATCGATTTCCATAGTGGATTTCCCATGGATTTCCCACTGCAACGGAGCTGATTTCCATGTCGGGTCTCCTCCATCCTACACGCGGATCGGCCTGGCCGTCGCCCCAAGAAAGACAGCAAGCGATGGACCTAGGTCAAACAGATGGGATCTAAGTCATACCCCCTTCCCCCCAAAAAAAATATCTAACAAAACCCTAAGCTATATTATTCTATATTCATATATATTCATGTTCATCCCCCCAAAAAATATGCTGCTAGTTTGATGATCCATCCCCACATGGGAATGGGTCATTTTTCAAAACTTGCTTCAGCTCCGCCAAACAATCACTCCTTAAGCGCGCCACAGGGCGCCAATAGCTCACCTGGTCGGACTTCCAGTGGGGAAAGCCATCCGTTGGTTCGGTTTAACCCCTGTTTAACCCATTTTTTGGGGGGATGTCATGCATCAAAAATCACGGATTCACCTCAAAATCTATGGTTGAAATCCCTCAAAATTGATGAAATCCTGTGATTTCGCTCATAAATCACGTCACCTCAAAGTCCATAGTCGAGATGGCAACATGGCAAGAGTCTTGTTGACCAATGACGATTCCTTTGACAACGACGATCACGCGCACCTTGGGGCGAGAAAGCGTGGACCTGGGCAAGGAAGCAAGGCCAGGGAGCCCTGCGGCGACCTATTTTCGACTTGCGCTCAGAAACAACAATTGCAACCACCAAGCAAAATATAGTTGGTCTATGCTGGTCTATGCTGGTCTAATGTGTTCCAATATGTTCCAATGAAAAAACATCAAAAAAGCGCCATTGTTCATCGTTAAAACTGTGGACAACCCAGCCTGGCCGAAACCCCATGGCCAAGATCTCTGGAACCAGCCTGACCAGCCTTGGCCTTGGCATCTTCGTTGAAAACTCTGGAAAGTTCTGGGTGGGTTGAAGGGAAAACACCGTTTTAACATGTTTTAAAGCAATATATAGCAATATTAATCTGGTTTCAACCAATGGTGAGCTGGTGGTTTTGGCTTGGTGGCTTTCAATTTCATGTGTCCAAATTGACATCGTGAATCTTGAAAACATATTTCAGAATTCACCTTAACTTGAATTGTTGGGTCATTTGGCAGTTATCATCAGTTATCAATACCCCGTTATCCAATTCGCACCAATCCGAATAGCTCCGCTGCGGGTTTGTCTGAAAATAGGGCACCATCCTGCACGGATTTTCAACAATGACCTGCAGGTAGTCCTACTGTTCCCCTCCATATCCTGGTTTTAAAGATTTTAAAGGAATAAGTCTGAGATAGTCTGAGCCCAAAACTCCCCCTTTATGCTCAAGGTTGACTCCACACACAGCCAACAGTCAGCGCAGGGTCCGGATCTTTTCGCCTAAGTCAACTCCTGATGCTCAGAATATCCATGTTGGCCATTGACCTTGGAAACCAGGCGGATTCCTCCTTTTCCTTCTCTATTTGGGTACCTCTCTGAGCCACCCCTATAAATATCATAAGGGTAACGCACCCAGATTTCGTCCAGAATTTGGGAATGTTCAGGTCTGTGGAGGGAAGATTCGCCCTGAAGGACTCCATTTTGGGCGTGACTTTTGGTCGTGCCAACACAGCTCCAATATGTTCAACTGGGGCGATTTCACAACCAGAACATGCCATTGGGGCAAAAATACTCGAATCAAATGCTTCCTGAAGGGTCGGGTTTCTTTTTTCAACTGGCTATTTCCATCCATCCATCGATTTATATTCCATTATTCAAAACTTTATCATTCTATCCATCCATTTACCCTCTGGTAATTAAAGAGCGATCAACAGATCGACCAGTGCAATTTTTTGTATAGGTAGATCATCTATATCTGGGTCATTTCCATAATTAGCTCAAACTAATGTTGCAGTTGCACACACACACACATATATATATATATGTGAGATGTGTTATATTTGTTTGGGATGGGATTACCTATGATTAACTACAATTTTCGATTGTCATGTTCCTGTTGATCTCATATCCCTATCAAATTATATTTAAAAAAAATCCGATGCCCTCTGTATCAAACATTGCCCGCTGGAAAATCCCCTGTTGAGTTTGATTCTTTTTCCCAACTATTAACCTCCCCGGCTAGTGTGAGGGTTTCCCAGCTAGCCACGTTTTATTACTGAAGGGTACAGTATAACTCGGATTAGCCACCGGTGTCGGTAGTTAAGTCCCGATCTCCAATCCCCAGAAAAAATCCTAAAATCAAACATGGCTTGCTGCAGCAGCCAATTTGGTTTGATGATTTTTGCAGCTATAAAGCTCCATTTCGTTCATAGATTTCATTGGACTTCCCATATCCCTATATATATTATATATATATATCCCATAGGATCCATGTATGGTATATATGCTAACATTTGGGGTATGTTGATGGTAAATGTTACCATATATAGCATACATGGATCCTATGGGTATGATTCTCCCAGCGAACTAAAACCTCCATGGAGTTCATGGATCCCATTTTTCTGCTGTCCCTTCTCCCCATGGCAAGCTACAAAGATAGCCTTTCGAAGGAAACGCTTTCCCCCCACAATGCTAATGGCCTGCCTCACCTCCACCGAGCGCTCCTGAGAGCTGACAAAAACTGGGATAAACTCTGGGGAATCACTGGGAAATTTTGGTTAACATATCAAAAAATGGTCGTTAAATGGATTTGTATATATTTTTACTATATGTTCATGTCTTGTCATAGGATTTAAATGGATTTCCAAAACATGAACATGAACATGACAAACAAACCGAATCCCGCGGATGCTCAATCTGGGAGATTGGGATCCGAAAAAGAATGACAGTAACAAGATGGCGAGATTGACCCGAAGAACTTCAATCATAAAATAAATCATGTTAAATCCCATTAAATTCATTTTAAATCAACATGCCATGATTTGGAGCAAGAGCTTAGGAACTACCGTTCACTTGGATTGAAGTTTTTCCGTGGTTACTTCCGGGCAAAATCTACCAAGCACAGAGTGTCCAGCGAGTGAGTTGTAGCCTGATGAAACACCCCCATTCGATGGTCACGAATTTGTGTTCCAATCCCCTAAACCACGGTTTCTGGGGTGTGTTGCATAATGAATATGGTATGGTTATGACATGGTTCATCCGGTGGTAAGTGACGATTTGAAAGCCTAAAAAACTACAGAGAAACTACAGAAAATCACTGAGGCCCCCGCCGCAGCATTGCACGCCTCCCCTGCCGTTGATGCAGCCGGCCAAAGTGGGGATGCCGGCGGGGGTTAACTTTGGACAATGCAACACGACACAGCCGTTTTTAGGACATGATATCTAAGGAGAATTTGACGGTTAAAGGTCATGTGTTTAACTTTAAAGACCTCTACGTATACTGTATTCTGATATGATCTCATATGTGCACTTGCCAATCCTTGATGGAAGGGGTGTCATTCAAAACCAGCCCCGTTTTTTTTCTTAGGACTTCCCAAATTTGGCCAACTGGTCCCAACGCAGATTGCACAAATCTCTGCAGGCAGATTTTTTTTCTTCAAGTCATGTAGCCCAGTCCCAGCAGCAGTCTGCACTGCTCATAGATCAGGCTACCGACAGTGAAGGTCGGCGCTAGCCTAGGGTGCTGCACCCTGCTGCAGCTTGTACATATCTATGTGTGATGTGCATCGCAGTTCCAAGAAATATTATAATTATCAAATGGAATGATTGGAAATGCGTTGTGGAAATCGGACGCATTACGATAAGTACAGGTACAGCATTGCTCCCATCAGCAGTTGTCGGCACATTTAGTTAAAACATGTTCGCCCCAACCCGGACGTTGCTCCACACTTACAATCGTCGTCATCATCATCATCATCATCATCATCACCATCACCATCATCATAATCATCAACTTTATCTTCATGAGGCATCAAAATTTGCCACCCCCTATGAACAATATGTTGACTGGGGTAATAACATCAACTTTATCTTCATGAGGCATCAACATTCGCCACCCCCTATGAACAATATGTTGACTGGGGTAATAGCATCAAATTTATCTTCATAGCCACCTGAAGTCAGACGCGGAGCAACGTCAGGGTTGCAGCCAACATGTTCAAACTGGTCAACGTTAAACACAACAATGGATGATATGGATGTGTGTTTCTATTATGAGTAAAATTTCACTTACACATGCCATATCTGCAACAACTGCCGAAGCTAACTCCCATTATTTTATCTGATTTCGCTTGGTCGGACACCATACAGTAATTATTTGCTTGATAATTTTGATAGTCTCCAAACATCTCCAAACCATTTCCTCCCTGGAAAACAAAAGAACGATCAATGATCCCAAGTTGAAGCTGATATATATATACCTACTGAATCCAAAACCCAAAATTTTGTGGGTTGAAAACAAATTACCGGGTTTTCCTGCGTAATTCCAAAAAAACCTGGTTATTTTTAAAAAACCTGGTTATTTCCCATATACTGGTTTTATGATGATTTATGATGATTTATGATTCATTTAGCATATTTCAACAACATCATGTATGGTTCCACTGAGGCTTTGTGGTTCTTTATGAAGTTGATTCTGCTAGCATCTGCGCCCCATCGGATGAAAGAAAGCACTTGATCAATGGAAATCAAAATCATAAGCAAATATTATTTGATATGACCCCAAGATAGGAACCTCAGGAATTTGTTGGGCTTACTTTATGATGACCCTAAGTTACTTACTGGAACAATCAAGGAGGGGTCCCACTACCCATACCTGAATTTGTAATGGACCATATCTCTGAATTCAATCGTCAATGAAATTTTGATCTATCACCTGCTTTGGCCTGTCCCCTTGCCTTCCATGGCCTCCATGTGGCGACAACATCGCCCTTCCCTATGTGGGCATCGCCCTGCGCAGCTGGGATCCCCAATTTTTTTTACTGCTGGGCAGGCGGTGACAAGTCTTTGGTTGGCTGCTTGCAGCCTTGGATGCACAAACCAGGCCCCACAGGAAAGGCATGACCTGTGGGTTTTCTTTACATCGGGTTGGATATTCAATTTTTGATATGGTTGTATGGGATTAGGACAGGAACTATGATATTGTGATCTATCTGCGGGACCCTTCGTCACGACAGCTTTTATTTTGTAAAACCCATAGCCGTTTTGGCCCAATTCTTTTTGCAGTGTTTCAGCAGTGCAACTTGGTGCAACATGGACTGCACAGGTATGGCGCTGTCTTGGGAACAAAACCCTGATGTGCGTTCCCTGGTTAGGAAGAACCAAAAGCTTCTGGTCTACCCAGAAGGTGCCAAAGTTTGTGAGCCCACTCGCTCCAATTGTGTTCAGAATGAACACATGCTTCGCCCTTTGCTTCACAAGTTGTCCCGAACCCCTGCATGGCATTTGCCGCACTTGGATCCCCTTCAAATCGAATTGGCTTTGTTGTCTGAGAAACTAGGAGTCAGAATCGGTGACAAAGGGGTTTACGCCCCGGCAGTGGAACTGAAGAAGTTGCTATCTTTCATCAAAAGACGTGTGCGGCGCAAGGAAGTCACGAAGGAATCGGGCCAAGGGTTGGTGAACCATGGTGCTTGCCATGAACATTTACATAATAGTATGGTTTAGTTTAGAATTAAGACATATCTTAAGGGATATTGTCTACAATATTTGTAATTTGCGTGTACATCTTTCAAAATTTACACATTTTACACATGTGAGCCCAGATCCACATCAAGGGGACATGCATTGCTTTAAGAAATATGCATGGATCTGTTCCTATTGACTTGGGTGCCCTGTCAGGATGTCCGATTTCATCAGCTTCTCCTACTGCTGGACCCATCGATCAAGGATTGGGAGGGGTTCCAAACCATCCGGTCTGACGAATTCTTTGATACTTTGAACATCCTTGAACATATACGTGCATACAGGTTGCTTAGGTCTCCCCTTTCCTTTGTCATTGTTTTTGGGAGACAATGGAAAGATCTCATTGCCCACAAACGTACAGGACTACATCGACAACTACATGGAGACCGCCAAGTCATCCAAGAGCACTGGCTCGCCGGGTGGTGATGAGATTGATGAAAACTTTGAGGATGAAGATCGCCAGTCCCAGGAAGATTTTGTGGAGTTTAAGCGTTGGTTGGTTCAGGGGAGCCCTGCCAGGCCATCTCCTGTTCCTAGTTCATCGGGCAGTGGTTCAACCAAAGGTAGATCATCGGATGTTTCTATGCCATCGGGCAGTGGTGTGAAAGGTGGATCATCGGATGTTTCTATGCCACCACCCGCCCCGCCAATGGTTGCTGGATGCAAGTGCTTCAAGAACCCATGTGACTTTCAATGGAATTCAAGTCTATGTTTATGTCGATCTTACAATAAGGAGAATTCAGTGTTACATACATGGTTACTCTAAAGTTTAAAGCATCTTAAATTAAATTCCCAAGAACTTAGGTACCAATCCCCACTGCCACATCAGCCCTTGTCCCAAGGTATCTGCGAGAGACTGAAGGAGGTGAAGGCGATGATTGCCAAGAAGAAGGCGCTTCTTGAGCAGCAGCGGCTGGCGAATGAGCCACATCCTTAGATCATCAGTCGCAGTGCATTATCGTGTCAGTACGTTATCAAGTGGAATTTTAAAAAAGGAACCAAGTTCAAAACATAATCAGTATAATATCCCAGGTCACCATACATGAATTATAATAGGTTTATAGTTTGCATACCTCACGCAGTGCCTTGAAATAATTGATAATACTGGCTTTCTCATTCAGGTTCAACACTTTGATTCCCCACCATTTGTTTTCCAGTGTGTTTGTTCATGTTTGTTCCATACAAAAAGCTCGACACTTGAGGAGTAAGCCTTTATCGGGTGCTTCAAGTTCGATCGGATCATCAGGCCCCAGGGGATTGAGTCGAACAGGGGTTCTGGATATTTGTGTAATAATCGCACCATATGTTTGTTCCCTCAAAAACTTGGTATGGTCATGTATAGTTTCCACTGGTCTGATTTCTTCACTTAGTTTCTGAGGCAAGGTCTAACACGGACAGGAGACCATAGAGTGGGATGTTTCTTTGGCACATGGCACTCTGAAACAACGACCTTTTAGTTTTCAGGAGGCTGTTCAAAATAAAGTCTTACTTCCTTAGCACTTTCCATGGACTTTTTGAATATAGTTTTGCTCAGGACAATATATACGGTATGTGACATTTAGAAACATATGTTTTCTTCTGCTGCCTGTCAGGCAGTGGCGCTACCAAAGTGGCAAGTGATGTGGACGAGACCTTACCGCTGGAGAACCCTGGGGAAGCAATTCAGGCTGCAAAGGCTGCTGCAGATTCTCTTGAGGTCCCAGATACCCAACCCCGACCTGACTTGGATGATATCTTTTCCGATGCCATGCCCAATGAAACCTGGTTGCCAAAGGATGAACCTGATGTTGGAAAGGAAAGAAAGGCTTGGTTTGACCCAAAAACAAAAATATATCAAAGTGGAACACGCTGCATAACCTATCCACTGTTGTGCCGTCTTTGGCTGAAAAAAATACCAAGGTTTGTTCCTCATTGGCATTGGTTGTAGAAAGTAAAATTATTTGGTGGTTTCGGTTTGCTACCTTGCCCCTTACAGGTGCTCACGCGACGTGACCAGCTCAAGTTCAAGGAAGAGAAGCAGAAGAATGAAAACCCAGAGGATGCATGTGATGACACCAAGGAGGAGGATGGGGAGGAACCAGAGCCAGCACCAAAAAAAAAGGTTCGTGCCAACGCAAAGAAGGCAAAGGGGGAAGGCAAGGCAAATGGAAAGGCGAAGGCCAAGGATAAGGCAGAGACCAAAGCAAAGGTGAGCAAGGGCAAGAAAAAACATGAGCCAGGGATGGATGAGGAAGGTGATGATCAACAAGAGGCTGAACAAAAGGTTAAGGTTTCTGATGACTTTCCAATGGAGGAAACACAGGAAGCTTCAGATGCTGAAATCAACAATGTGAAAACCCCCAAGAAGACCCTGTTCCAGTCCGACGATGAATCCGATGATGGCAATGATGGGATGCCCACCCCGATCACCAAGTTTATCGACCCAACGACAGGTGAGGAAAGAACACTTCAGGAGATCTTTGACAACTACGTGCCAGCAGCTTGGAAAAGGTCAAAGGGACAAAGGAGCAGTGACGACTCTACCAAACCTGGCCCACCAACCCCGAAGGCAAAGTCCAGAGCAAAGGCTAAGGCCAAGGCAGGGAGCAAGGTACCTGAGAAGAAGGCTGCAGCCAAAGTGAAAGCTGAGGCCAAAGGGAAGGCAAAGAGCAACCCAAAGAGCAACCCAAAGAGCAAGGCAAAGAGCAAGGCAAAGAGCAAGGCACAGGATACCCCCAGCCCCAGCAAGCGAGTAATGGCATCCCCGGCAATCAAGAAAGAAATCAAACGTCGCAAGAAGCAAGACGCCCAGGCTATGGCAGAACAGGCACAGGACATGAAGGATCACATGATGCAGGGGATCTTCGTTCAGAAGATCAAAAATGTGGTGGGGTTGGAGTGGGAAGAATGCAAGGAAATGCTGAAGGAGAAAGACTGTCCGATGTACCCCATGACTTACCTCTCAGCTTACTGGTCCCGACAGGCAGTGGCCGTAGTCTTGAGGGATGACAACACGGGGAAACCTTCCACCCACCTTGAATACTTTGGTTTCAGCAAGGGTGAGTCAAAGAATGTGAATTTGGCTTTGGCCTATGTGGCAGCGTGGTTGATGGTTTCTTGCCATTTGATGGATGGACCAAGTTGTTTATTCTTTTTAGCGCCAACAACAAGCCAATTTTATATATACTCTCTCAGGGTTTGACTCACTATATTCCAAAGGGATTGGGTCATACAGGGTGGTTTCCAATTGATTCATTAATTCCACTACCAGAAGCTTTTCTTCACTAGAAACTTATCAATCTATTCCCATCTCACCTGAGGCTGGTTGGATCGAGGACAACCCGAACAAGCTCACAGCTGATTACAAGGAACCATCTTCTGAGTTCCAGCGGCAGGTGTCTTACATCAAGTTCAATGCCAACCAAGTGATGCAATACTTTTTGCCAAAGAAGTAGGTTAGACTTTTCACATGGGAGCGAACTGCCATGACGATTTTGGGTGGACAAAGTTAATGACTCCATGGCCTAATGTTGCTAAGTATGTGATTATTTGGTTCAAGAACCCGTATTCTTTAGTTATTTTGCCATCATCTATATTCATTTTTCCTTCAAAGCGATCCAACCCGTTTTGTATCGAATCAATGCGGCAGAAGCTCCAACACCCACGAAGGGATGAACGCAGTTCAGCGGTCAAGATGCCTTAGCTGGGGACCGATTGGGGTATACAGGCTAGGGTTTGGAACTGGCACATCATTGCATTGTGAATCTTCAATTTGATCACTTTGTCTCTTTTGGTTTCTTGGTTTTTGTGATCATGATCCAAACAATTTTTTTGGTTTCATTTTTGTTCATGTGGTGACCCAACCACGTGCCTGTATGTTGTGGCTCATACCCATTACCTGTGATGGTGGGTGCCACGGGACCCTGGGTGGCTGATTGAGTGCACTAGGGCTGTGGGGTAAACCTCACAGGATGATCGGCGCTGAAGGAAAAAGTTTACGTTCTCGATTCTCGCACCATCAATCCCAGCAGAGTCTTTCGCCAAAGGTTTCTGAAAACAAATACCTGTTTCATCAAATATTTTTCATTCCCATCCGTTTACCACCGATCCCATCCCAATGCAACCAGTGGACCCGATAAACTGCTGCTTGCCCAATCGCCGAGGCCCGACGAACATGCCTCGGCTAGCAGGCAACAAATGGGCAGCCAAGCGGGGTCTTTTGGAGGATGATTGCAGTCAGCTCGGCATGTTTCTACATGTGCATCAAAAAACTGAAAGAGTGTGAGAGAGAGGGAGGGTCCAAGATTTCAGCATATTTATCTTGGGGCGTACAACCCAACCTATTTCAAGAACATGAGATCCTTTCCGATTGGTTCCAAGAAACTGAGTTCTGACTTGACGGTTGGCATCAACAGGATGGACTGTTTGCTTTCTTGGTGACCACTTGTGGGTGATAAAAGAAGAAATCAATCCAAAATCATACAATTCCTCACGTCCCGAATCTATGAAAACAATGGCAATACTAACGAACGCAGCCTAGACACAAGAGTGTGTGATGTTTGCTCTCCAGCTCTGACAGTGTTTACCTCCAGGCAGCTGCGCAGCCATTTGGGAAACATGAACAGACTGGACCTGGAAGAAAGGGATGTATGCATTACACAAACAGAAAGTATGTGGCTAACCTTGTATGACCCTGTGATATCCTGTATGGTGTCAATGTTTTCTATCCTCCAGCTCTGCTCCGGTCCCTGCCATGAAATTTTCGAAACGTTTTGTGGATGAGCTCTGCTGTCGGCTTAAGACATTTGGAGCACCGAAGGTAGCCTATCTGTATTTTTATATGTGCATGTGGCTGCTTTGGATAGGGTATATCAGTTTCTTGAAGGTTCTGATCAATGAACAAATCTTGTAGCTGTCAATAATCGTGTCATTGATCTTAGGTACTGGTCCTTGCTACTTTGTTGACTATATGGACGAGCGTGCCGTTGGATCCCAGTGTGGAGGATTGGCTTGGGTCTGCGAAATCGGTTTCAACACGATGAAAGGGTTCAAAACTTTTTAGTTGATTTGAAACTATGTGGTTGCCCTTTTATGTCTCTGTCATGCAGGACAATGGATCTATCCAATGGATGGAGTTCTTCGCCGGTCAGGCAGAGGCCACCAGAATGTTTGACTATGGGGGCTTCAAGACTGCTAAATTGGACATAATGTACATGTCAGCGGAAAAGGGCCGCCAAAACCCAATGGATCTGACAACTGATGCAGGAATGGCGACCTTTGGTAGCAAAAAAATACTTTCGAATTTATACTTCATCAGGGATATTTATCGGTGATTTGAGCTCTATGGGGATTGTGTTTTTCCAAATACTTAGGGCAAGCTCAATGGGAACACATTGGCTCAGCTAAGGACAGCAATTTCTACAGTGTTACGTGGTGATTCCATCAATGGATTTGTATCCTGGTGGGGGCTCAAGTGCAGTTCATTTACGGTGGTCAATTCTGGCACTTCGTCCAGAAGCCCCTGTACCGCTCTAGGAAATACTGACTTTCCCAGTGTCAGGCAAGCCAACCTCCTAGCTGCACGGACCCTTGAATGAACAAAAGATATAGTGTTGGATACTATCTTGAGTCCATTTAGGAAGTACATCAACTGTATATTTACAAACCAATCATATGGGGTTCCAAAAGATGTATATAGATCATTTTATTGTATTTTGTTGTAATGCCATCCGAGGATGATATTGTTGATGATGCTTGCAGTATGCTTAAATGGATGCATAATGGTGGAACAGCCCAATGGAAGCTTCTTCGAGTTCTTCCCACGTTGGAGAGATTTGATGTTGTTGCTTCAAGAACATGGTGGCATACACTCAGCTACTTGATCCGATTTCAGTTTCATAGGGTTCATAATGGGGTGCTCACCAGTCCCCCAACCCAACCTTGAGATAAGTTGCTTTTTTTGCAGCCACACTGACTTGAATCCATTGTCCTTGGACAATACAATAAAAAACAAAAGAGCTTTGAGACTGTAGGTTGTGTTTATTTTTCCTATGTTGGATCATGCCCCCGTACTAAATCCGCCGTGCTATGCGAACCCAGGTTCATAAAGTGACATGGTATATGCTACACTATGGAGGTGCCACACCGAAGCGCCACTATTGCCTTGCGAATTCTCCCCACGTTGCTGGGTTGTGGGTGGATAAGCTCAGGAACTGGAAACAGCAACTTGAGAAACTCAAGGCTAGTGGTAAGGCAAAGTCCCTAGTCATCAAATACATCGACAAAGGGGGCAAGAAGCGCTGGAAAGGCAGTAAATTGCTGCGTTCCAGCGAGTCAGCGGCTTATTTGCGCAATCACTGGTCAGTAGCATCTTTAAAGATATCGGTTCTTGAATCAATGAAACGTAGGTTATGGAAGTTTATTTTTTCATGGTTTTCAAATGTTTTCGAATCATACCCAATGATTGGAAATGACTACTTGAGCTACATTTTAACCCTTTTATTTTTGATGTTGAATTCATCAATCAGGATATTTGCAATGTTTGACCTAGCTAGAAGTAAACATGATAACTTGGAGATTGTTTCCATGAACAATAAGGGGCCCCATGTGTTTCACACGACATCGCTGCTCTGGCCCAGGAACTATCCGCCACGTTTTGGACTTCGGCTGGTGGACTTGTGGCACCGCCTGAGTTCTGAGAAGTACGGTATGCCAGCCTTGCCCAAAGAAGTTCCACCAGCTCATGTTTCCTATAGCAGTATGTCTTTTGAAGACCTATGGTCAGACGCCCACATGGTTTCAGTGTGTCACTGGTTACGGGGCGGAATGAATTTGAACATTCCCCAGGATTTCCGTGACCATTTGCCTGGAAAGCTTTAGGCTCCATATGACTATCTTCTGGGAATATGTAGCACTAAGACAAATTATCTTGATTTATGTTCATTTTGAACCAAAACAACCCGTAATTTGCGTAATCGCGTAATTACCCGTAATTGCCCGTAATTTACCCGTAATCACTCAAAAAAACCTGGTTATTGTGGAAACCAACCCATAATTTGTACCCATAATTTGGAGCGCGTAAAATTCCGTAATTTACCCATAAATACCCATAATTTACCCATAAAATATTATGGGTATTTTGAGAAAAACCTGGTTTTTTGGACCGTAATTGGAATGGATTTTTAAAGACTTTATGTTAACATTTTTCAAGTTTGTTGGGAAATTGTTCAGACTATATCGATATATTTAGCTAAAATGATGATATAGTTCGTCGCTTGGCTAGGCTCAAAAGCAATTACAGGCAATAATTCGAGAATTTTTGCATCTCAGAGAAATTCATCCAGGAACGTGTCTCAAGCGATGTGTTTTCCCATCAACACATATATCGCATTGGGGGAAAAAAAGGTTTCACCTTCTTCAGAGATGATTTCATTGACTGTAGTGCGATGATCGCGTGTCTCACACAAACTGTAGACTTGTTTTCCCATGAGCATCAGCATGTTGCTTAGCATTTTGGGCTCCAACGAGACAAACAGTCTCTACCTTGAAAGGTTTCCTGATGTCACTTGAACGCCGGGATAGTGCTAAGAGTATGTTATCCCGGGCTTGGTCAACCACTGACTTGGTGAAGGGTTTGGAGCATATCCTGACTGATGGGAAGAACGAACTCCCCGATGACTTGGCACAGTTAGAGGAGAACATTGTTTTGCTTCATTTTCAATATATGGTTGTTTTGAATGTAAATTAAAACCTCATAAACCATCTGAGCATCACACCTACATGAAAAGAAAGATTTTGGTATATAACTGTGGTCAACCCAAAATCGTCTTTCCCTCCAAATAATCCATGTCTGTCCAGGAGCTGGAAGCCATGCTAGAGACTGCCCATCTTCAGGAGGCTAAGGTTAGGAACTTATTGGGATGCAGTTGAACTCGACCCCGTTGTGAGCTGTGATTTATTGCAAACCGGCACTTGTCAGGATAGAATGATTAATCGATATTCAACATATATGCTATCTTAAAGTGAATATTGGAACAAAGTAGATACTTAGATATATTCTCATGCCCGGACACGGACATCGGTCCCGACCCAACCCACTGTGTGTCCAAGAAGCGATTGCAAATGAGGACAAAGCCTTGGAGGATTTGGTGTCAGTGGCCAATGTTGTTTCCAGGCTGAATCTTTATAGCCTATTATATACAAGCTCTGTTTGGTGTTGATGCGGAAAAACCACTGGATTATCCTATGTCCCTATTTTCCTAGGCATTGTGACTGCTCATAATGTATTGTCTATTTGGGGCGTCTGGCAGAATGTTGAAGGGTATTTGCTGGCCTGAGCTACCCTGAGGCTACTCCCCAGCGGGAACTGGTCAACAAGAGTGTGGCGGAGGCTGAAACCCAGCCAGCTTCAGAGGAGGAACTTCTGAAACTGGGGTTGGGTGGGTCAGATGATGGTTCTGTGAAGGGCAAGACTCGAGTTTCGCCTTCATCCCCAACATCGTCACTCCCTTCTTCTGCATCTCAAATGGCCAAAGATGATGCAGCTCTTTGATTAAAATTCAACACGTAAAGGTGTATATGGTGCAAGAACATTTTCTGTCATATGGTATATGGCTTACTGCTTCTCAACACATCAGATCAAAGCACAATAGTTCACCTCTCCTATTCAGGTCACGAATCGCATCATGGCTATGTTGCGGGGTGGCCAGCTTGATGGTGACATGGCCATGCAGCTTTTGGGGCTTCAATTGACCACTGGTTCTAGTTCGGCTACATCCAATCTGGAAGCTGGAGCCCCTACTGGTGACACTGGAAATGATTCCAAGAAAAGGCCAATTTCCCAGGTGACCCCATCCGAACCAGAGGAGTCGTTGGAAGATGTTCTTGAACAAGCCAAGAAGGCAAAAAACGAAACTTGATTGTGTTGATTCATAACTTTGTTTCCTTCACAAAACAAAAAGTGGAAGAACAGTCAACACGATAACAAATTAACACTTACAACTTGGATCAGGACATATTGCCTCAATAGATGTCAACACCGGGGCCCACTAAGGAGGAAAACGCCCTGAAGGCAAAGTTGAGGCGTTTGTGCGAGCCCAAAAAAAATGGGCAGTTGCAAGTTCCACAGTGGCTCCATGACCAGTGGAAGAATGGAGATCACATGGCCATGGCCAAACAGCTTGCACAGTGCAACTTCGACAAGGATTGCTAACCAACAATCAATGCAATTTATTCATTGCATATTTTGCCAGTTTACCCTCCATGTTGGCCGAGCAACCCATATCAGCAATCCGAACAAATCCAGAGCCAGTCGAATCCAGGAGGCGTTCATCAAGTTCAAGGAGAAGTCCCTCACAAAGAATGACAAGACTGTCAGCGATTTGGAAATGGGGTGGTATTCCAGGGACGATATGCTGAAGGTCTTAAAATGGAACACGAGTCTTATCCAAATACGTTGAACCACCATTGAGCATGTCAATGCGTTTGCCAAATTGCCTTGACTATATAATCTATACAGCTGTGTTCTTTTTTGGGGCATGCTTAGACTAGCGTGGAATGTGTGTGTGTACCATGTTGCACGGAAAAACTTGATGATTTGTTCCAACACCAGTAGCATGAGGAAGAAGATCGATGGTGCCATCAAATGTTGTGAGCAAGATCAGGCAAACCTGGTGAGGTAGGGGGTGCTCCATTTGGCAATCAACCATGCCTAATTACACGCAAATTCTGATCATCAACCCTATCCAGAAACTAGGAACCCCTGTCTTCCTATTTTCCTGGAAGGCGCTGTGCCTATGGCGGAGATGATGAGTACTACGTGCGGGTGCGTGAGACAGGGAATCGCCAGCATGAAAAGATCAGTTCGGAGGTCACCAGGGAAAATGCCCAGGAGCCAGTTCCTTTCCATGCTTCACCAAGAAACTTTTGAGTTGTTCATAACCAGCAGCAAAGTCCAAATGAAGTAGGTATGTCCCATCAATTCAGTCCTTCCATGCAGGAGATGGATTGCACGGCATCACTTCCGGATGTGAGTGCCAGTGATGCTGACCAAGTTGAGACCCGACTGAGAGCTACAACTGCTGGGACTGTTGTGGCCACGTCCCAGGCCATGTGTAATTACTTAGGGTGGTGTGTGCGGCTTTCATAAGCTACCAAAGATGTACAAAATCTTGATACTAGGTCAATGTCATCAAACCGCCCAGAAAGTCTCGCATTTGATCTTTTCACTACATGTGTTTCCCCTATCGGCTGGATTTGGTTCTGATCTCATGGCATCACAAATAAATGGACTGGGTTTGAAATAACTTGGGTTACCAAATCATTCTACAGTACACCTTGTGACTTCCATTCTTGGGAAGGCCAACAGGTCCAAAGACACCTTCCGAAAGTATATCGATTCCGTGCTGCAGAAAAGTGCCAAGATCAGAGGATTGATTGGTGACCTACGCAAGAACTACTGTGAAGATGAGCATGCAAAGAAGTCTCTCTCCAACAATTGTCTTTTCTTTGGGAGCTTTATTTATCCAATCAAAAGTCAACTTATATTTTTCTACCCTCTCTGTAAGCTTCTATTATCTCCCGTCCGGTTCCCAGTCCCTACCAAGTAGCTCCTCCTCAGCGGCCAAGGTCCATTGAAGCCTTGGATCAGGATTTGGCGACTTTGGACAACGAGTACAACACTTTGAGTGAACACATGGCCAAAGGAGAGCAGGATGATTTCAACCCTGAGTGGTTTGGCAATCTTATGGCTTTGGGTTTATATCCGATGATTTGATATGGTTTGAGTACCTTTTGGGATTGAAAGTTTTGACCCAACTCCTATTCATCCATGCCCTCTGAGGTGGGCAAAGGAAGCAGAGGCAAAGATGAAAACATCGACTTTCACGTGGCCCACTAGCAAACCAACTTACTGGTTGCGCAATATTTTTGTGGAACCTTTTTAAGCCACTTTCCCACACGGTCTTCAGGTGCACCAAAATTGCCCAGCATGAAGCCAAGATTCGGTCACTGGCTTGCATACACTGATTGCAGAGCACCCCAAAAGGCAGTATCACAAGTCCTGACATCTGTCGGTGTTTTCATTCGGTGTGGCTCATTTTGAGAGAGTTGGTTCTCTACTGTTTTGTTTGAAATAAGACCAATTCCATACATATTTCCAAGCATGTCCAAGCTGTATCCCCAGGAATGCCAAGCGCCACTTCAAGAAGGTTGTCATCAAAGATGAAAGCCACTGAGGGAGCATATGTAAATCTCATGGCTTGGGTGCCAAAATATTGTATCATAGTCGCCGCTGCAATTGGCGATTCATGAATTTTACTTTTGACTGTCTGGAATCTCCACAGTTAATTTCCTTAGAATGGATAATTCTTTGCGCTTGGCTGTGCCTACCAGCATCCCTGCCCTGTGGTTCAACAATAGTGTCATGGACTAAGCGGTTCATCCGACCCACGGAGAAAGTATTCCATTTCTTCATGTCTGAAATTGTCTTAAAACTTACATAAAGGTAACATACCCAACCAATATGTTGATTGATGTTGGGGGATGCTTTGATGTGGCTCTACTGCACTAGCAGATTTGAAACTCTACGCGGAAGGTTTCTGGGGGAAAAAAAAGTCCTGATGTTTGACAATACCATTGCTTCAATTTATCCACGCTCCACCACACCACCCGTCTCCGGAAGCCAGGTGTCGCTGGCGCATCATCCAAACGCTTTGCAGCAAGTGTGGGCGAAGGAGTCATGACCCCAGCAATGGACGAAGGGGCAAGGTCATGGGTCACTTGACAACGTCTTCCTGATTTCTTTGTTGAAGGATGTTGGATTTCACTCTCATGAGCCTACTGTGGCATTTTGTCAATGGAGGCTTCATGCAGCTACCACCATATCGCCCGTGCATCGAAACCTGTTTTTTTGCTCTGAGTTCTAGGCCCCCACATGATGACAAATTGAAGGAAACAACACTATATTAGCACTTGGAGTCTGATTTTGCACTGTATTAACATTATATTAAAACTACAGTATATTAACACGATATATACATATACACAAAAATGCATGGTTTCCTGCTTGGGTTGCACAGGTTGGTACAAAGCCATGCGTTCTGATCTTGATGAAACTTCAGAGGATGAATTGTTAGACCTTCTCACCTGTCACCGACCAGCTACTTGGATTTCAAACAGTTTCCCAATGTGTTCATCATGCGGGACTCGAAAGTTTAGAATTCCAAAATTGTTTCCCTATAGCTGAGGCTTCTCTTGGGCCATATGCATGGGAGCGGCCGTCAGCCGATGTGCATCAGAACCGGAAGGTTGACCATGGACACCCAGTGCACCCCACGAAAGATGGCCACATGATTTTGGAGGTGAAGCATGCAGTTGGTGGATACCACGTCACACCACGTGATGAGTTTCTACTTCATGATGAGTTGAAACTTCTGAGTCGATCACGGGATGTCTTTGGAAAAATTTCCATGGACCCCTGTATGTCCTACAGGTTACCAAAACCAGGATGTACCGCTGGAAGGGTGTTGGAACACTCCATTACAACCATCAATCGTTTCCTGGAGAAGTATTCACCGATGACGTTTAAGCTGGGGATAACACATGATGCCCACCATCGATGGTATTGTCCAATGTACGGGTACCAGCACTCCAAGGATCGTTTTGACAGACTCCATGTAGTATATGCAGCGTCAAATCCTTATTCTCCTGCTATGCTAGAAGCAGCCCTCATCGACCGCTTTAAGAGCAACCTGGTAGCATGTCTTGTTTAGATGGAAGTATATGGACCATATTATATAAATATGTGGTGCAAGTATGCAGTACTTTGTGATGTGCATGTTTGTCTCGCGCATGTGTGTGTGTGTGACAGTGTGTGTGGTCACCTGCAGTGGGCACTGGGGGAGAGTCCGCTACACTATCT
Source organism: Cladocopium goreaui (assembly GCA_947184155.2). Taxonomy (NCBI): domain Eukaryota; class Dinophyceae; order Suessiales; family Symbiodiniaceae; genus Cladocopium; species Cladocopium goreaui. The sequence continues at coordinate 89,112 of CAMXCT020000187.1, forward strand.
TATGTGCCTTTTGGTGTTGCAAGCCTCCTCTAAGGTATCCGAGGATGCAAGAATGTGCTGACTGGCGGCGATCGAGCTGGCAGTGATTTTGACGGCGAGGGGCCGTTTTTGACGTATATCGTTTACAAGTCATACAAGTACCCTCCTGAACTCCAAAGGTATGATGATTGATCAGGTGTCTAGGTAGTTTTCAATATTGCATGTTCACATGCTGGTGTGGGGATTTTAGCTCCTTCCGTGTGTGCAGTAGTTTGCTGAATTCTTCATTGTACAGTGCTTTGACGCCTGCAGTTGAGCTTGGCAAAAATCATTGCTGTGCCATTTGTGTTTTGGGAGTTGGCCTATTCTGAGCAATTCAGATAAATGAAGACAACCAACATATCTTTTCGAAGACCCCAGCCCGAGACACTCACGAGATTGACATTTAACAAACATTGGGTGATGCCTTGCCCTGCCGGTCTGAGGCCACTTGCAGAAGCCAGATTCTCACAGCCCAGGCTGTGGTTCAGGATATTGGTCAGGCGGAGGCTGCGAAAACTGGTATAAACAAATGGGCTAAATGCAAGCTTGAAAATTCAGAACGTGATACTCACCAGGTCATAAAGAAACAAGGTACTACACTAGATGTGCCGTTGAGCCAGATGACTCTTCAGCATGACACCACAATCGACTGGATTGATCCACGTGATTGGCTTGCATGGCTTGTGAGAAAAGGCCTTTGGACCCGACTTGCTGGGGTTGGCCGTGATGAGCATTCAACAGCTCGAGCTCTCTGGGCAGAGTTTTGGGAACGGTATCGAGTGGTTCAACCGCATTTCCAGTTGTTTGACATGGACGGGATAGACCTATCTCGGACAGCTGCTTTTCTCATACATGGGGACGAAGGACGAACCCTCAAAAGACAAGCAATCATGGTGACGGCTTTGCAATCAGCGCTTGGGTATGGGTTTGATCGTAAGAGAATGGGAAGGGGGGGTGGCGGCCCACGACCATTGAAGGTCAACTACTTGGGTCATTCCTTCACACATCGATTCATCATTTCCATGATGCCAAAGACTGTCTACGAAAGTGCACCTGAATCTTTTCACAATGCAATGGAGAACGTTGCCATTTCTTTGAAGAGTTTACTACTTGATGGCTATCGTGATCCAACAACACATGAGCTTTTCAGGATTGCGATCATAGCTGTCAAAGGGGATGCACCATATCTTGCAAAGGTGGGCCGTCTGTATAGATCATTCAACACGCTGGTGAAAAGGGGTGATGAACGTACTGCACCCAAGGGAATTTGTCACAGGTGTTTAGCAGGAACCTATGGCTACCCGGCAGAGCAGATCGACACCGTTTCTCCAAAGTGGTTGGAAACTCAAGGTGTGAAAATACCATGGATGAAAACACCTGCAGTGATCAAACATTTGGCTCACGATGTGTCAGACCCGTCAACTTTTTTTCAGGGAGACATTTGGCACACTGTGCACCTTGGATTTGGACGGTCTTGGGTGGCTTCAGTGATACAGCTGGTGCTAGAAGTTGTTCCAGTTCCAAATCTGGAGTCTAAATGGCAATGGCTTACCAATGACTACAAAAGATTTTGCAAACAATCTCACAGACAATGCCACATCAGTAGCATCACACCATACCTCATGTCACACAATGACAGAACTGGTTGCATGGGGAATTGGAGCAAAGGCGCCCTTACAACAAATTGTTTGTTGTGGTTGGATGACTTGATTGGCAAATTACCACCAGATGCATGCCAACGGTTGCCCAAATGCCAGCGTGCAACTGTATGGATGAACGAGCTGTGGTCTTGCTTGTTTCGAGCCGAAGTTTTCTTGACTGAGGAGCAATGCTTTTATGTTGCAACCAGAGGCGTTCGTTTCCTACAGACGTACTCACTGATGGCCCGAGATCTTTTCGGAGACAATCGTCCATGGGTTTTTCCTTTGTATGGTAAGCTACATGGGTTCCATGAGCAGATGCTAACCATTTTGCAGCAGGCCCGACTCTACAAGATGTCCCTCAATCCGATTGTCTTTTGCTGCCAAATAGATGAAGACGCCATTGGAAAAGCCAGCAGAATAAGTCGAAGAGTAAACATCAGGCAAGTCATCCATCGTTCGTTGCAACGATATTTAATTGCAGCACACACTGCATTCACCAAAGAAGGCCTTTTGAGATGAAGAAAAGGCGCTGAGTTGATGTGTCTGTGGTTTGGGCAGGCCCATGTGCACGCTGTTAATGTGGCCATGTGTATGTGAACACACATGTATGATCATGCATGTACATTCCTTGGGAATCAAACACCTGCATACTTAGTTCACAATATTGGGTTATGGTTGATTATGCTAAAACCTGGTTTTTTTGAAAAAAACATGTTTTTTTTTGAAACCCTAAAAATTGAAGGTTTTTGATTCCCTAGGTATATATATACTTGGACAAATCATCGACATTTGAATCTTCGAATTCCATTCAATCATTCCGCATCGTATGTAGTGAAAAACAGATGCGGTAAACTGGTAAACTCGATGTCCAACCATCACTACAGGATGGTGCCCCGCAGTTATATATAAGTTGGTTTATAAACCCCGTTAACTCTAGTTCTATCTGCCATAAAGCATACAATTCAGCCACGTTTTCTCTGCAACTTAGCTATCTTGGGGGCCTCATCCTATAATACCACCATTCTTATGGATGGTTACCATCATCCCCAGGCTTTGCAAGAAGCCGAAGGAAGTTGGCCGTCCAGCCGCGGAAGAAGGCGGCCACACCTGGAGCGGTCACTCCAGGAGCCCGGGGGCTTTGTCTGAAAAAGGTGTAGCCCTAAATCCATCTCAATCCATTGGATTTTCATCATGTTCCCTATTAAATGATGGCATATTATGCCTATGATTGAGGGTATATCATCATTTTCCCTATCAAATTGCTGTAATATCTATAATAATTTCTATAATTGTGGGTAGACCCTATTTCCAGACAAACTGGATGATTGATATAGCTATGGCTTATGGCAAACAGTATGGATGACAAACGCGAGGATTCACCTATGAAAATGATGGTGATGTTCCAGTTCGCAAACCGTTGAATGACCAAAGGGTAACCACCAAGAAAAGATAGAAACAGAAATCACGATCACCAGAAACCATTTCATATTATATCTATCTTTTTGGGTGGTGCCATGCCAAAAAAAACACAGTGAAATGCATCATATATCATCGTTAGAATCACCTAAACCCTGCAAAATGTGCTGTGAATGCCGTGCATTTTGGAGGGTTTAGATGGCGTTAGTGACTTCCCCCTTCAGCAGGTCTGGTCCCGTCGCCTCGTTCCTGCCACATCTCTTCAGCACAGCGCAGAAGGCCCAGACCCCCTCGGCTCTGGTACCTGGG
>CAMXCT020000187.1:97500-140000 GCA_947184155.2 Cladocopium goreaui
TAAGATTATATTCTAAGATATTGTACATCGATGATTGCGGCCCTTTTGTACATACATACCTTACCTATTTATCGATTATCTATCCCAATTTGACTGCTCCGGGAGTTTATATAAATCGTGAAAGAAATGAGGCAAGAATGGAGGGTCTCCACAGTGCTGACCAGTTATTATACCTGCAGAAATCACCCAGTCCCTGAAACGATCATACATTGCTTATGGGGAAAAAGGCCTTAACATGACAGCTTGCAAGCTGATATTCCTTGGTGAAATACTGGTTGATGTACACTGTCCACCAGCCTAACCAGCCTTGTGAAACAAGATTCGTTTCAAGTAGAGTCTGACCCATAACCCATCCGGCGTATCCGCCCACCAGCCAAAATGGAGCACCAACGAAGTAAGCCACCGACCTTGGCGTTGAAGAAAACTGCTTGGATTATGCCTCCCAGTTCAGTTGTGGTTGGGAACCTTTTTTATGTCATATATGACTCAGCCATACAAACGGCTTCTCCCGGTTGGAGGCTTTGAATTAAACCTTGGGAAAATGACCCAAGTACCCTGGAGTAGCAACATCGGAGGACCAAAACCGGGATGCTTCACTGCTCAAAAACCCACCTGTCCCATCTGCCAACGCAGCGGCCCGGCTGCCAAGCCAGCTCCAAGCATGGACGCGCCACTCTTGGAGTTTTTGCTGGGAGATAAGAGCTGCAAAGTGTCCTTAAAAACCAGGTGTTTTGCCACGAACTGGCGCCGGTTTGGGTTGCAAGTTCAAACATGGCAAACCATTCGCGCTCGGGTGATTGAAATGATTACATAAACATGGCAATGGACAATTCCCCAATTATATATAGACAACCTCCATTTATAGGGGTTTTCCCAGTCAGCCATACTCGAGTAGGTAGCTGTATGTAGCTGTACTCTACCATCTGGACTTCAACATAGTCAAATTCAGAGCCCGAGCAGTTGCGCATTCGGGCTGTGAAGTTGTAGCCAAACCCTTCTCGAGTGAGATTGCTAAGGATGGTTGATGATTCAACGCTAGGCATTGTCCCAACAACCTGCCGGAAAACCATCGAAAACCCATTAAAAACCATCGCGAACCTGCAAAAACCATTGCAAAGTCGCAAAGCTACGGAAAGCCTATGAAGATATCATGAAAATGAACAACGATTTGTCCCTCCCTTCCACCACACCCCTCCCTCTCCACCACTCTCCGCCCAGGGACGCGTGCTGTGGGGTACAGCCCCATTCGCAAGCCTTGAGAGATCGCCACGGCACACCTGGTGGCAAGGACTCATTTGGTCCACCGTTTCTCCAATTTCTTTCAACACTTTTTGCAGTGTCTCCAACATGTTTCATCTTTAGCATCTTCTCAGCATTTTCCCAGCATTTTCCCAGCATTTTCTGGATCCTTTGGAACCCCCGTGGCACCCCACCTGGCCAAGGCACATGTTCACCGGCAGCCCCGGTCGCCACAAGGCCCGCCAGAGCCCCTCGCTGCGCAGCAGCTGTTGAGTGAAGCTCAGGAAATGGGTCTCAGAGCCCCGGGAGACCTGGCGCAACGGAGCTGGAAAATCTACCATTTATATATTATATATATATATACATATAGATATAGATATATAGATATAGATGATTATAGATGAGTTTGTTTGGAAAACCCATGATTTATAGGGGATTTCCCAGCTGAAAATTACAACATATTACAACTACCCTCTGGTAAACTAGCAGTTTGCTATGGAAAATCACCATCTTTAAGCTCGGTAAATCGAACAAATAAATGGGCCATGTTCAATAGCGAACTGTTAAATTACCAAAGGGTATATGAACATATATCACCAAAAGTGGTTAGTGGCTAGTAAGCCATTATGAATCACCTGCGGGATCTCTATAACCTTTGATACTTGGGTTTCGTGGTAAGTAGCAACGATCCGTGGGATGATCCTCCAAGTAACACCAGGAAAATGGGGATAGGATGGTAACTTAATCAACTTGGATGGGTTGAAACCTATAGTAAATTAACATCCATGGATTGAAGTGATTTGTTGGAAAGTCTACAGGAAGCAATGGTCTGTACCAGTAAGACTCCACTAAGTATAGGGGGTTACGGTTCCTCCAATGTTTACCATCATCCGATTCTGGGACCATTGTGAAATTATTTGAGTGATACAGTAATTATGCAGTAATTATGATCTCAAAAGCTTTTAGAAAACGGTGTCCAAAAATACGCAACTTTGACCTGCCAACTTCATACAGTACTTCCCATGGATTACCCCTTGGGGATTATCAAGCCCATCATACAATTTAGGATATGATTAAGGAATGATCAAATGATCATCACTATACTATGGGGCACCACCTTGTTTGTGATATGTATTGGCTTCATCCATGCATGATCTAGGATGATACTACTAGGGGATTACCAGTACTTAGATGCCAACTTGGCTAACTGATTGGATGATCTCCGATTACGGTTCTGTCTGAAAATAATGCATCCCTAAAACCACTCATGAGTCATCATTCTCCTGATTCAACTGCCATTTTGGGGATGCACCATCTTGTAAGTGAAATGGACAATCCTTAGTTATTGTTTGGTACTTATTGTAATCATTATCATTTGGATCATTTGGGGATATTTGAGGTGATTATTAAACTGCTGGACGATGTTGTCTTAGCCTATGGGTATATGATATATCTGATATATACTATAAATATAATATAAACATTCAGATATGATTATATAGCCATGGGGCCATATGTTCACAATATAAAGCACACTTTGTGGGATGTCAATATGATAGTTACACTGATTGGTGGGAAACGCAACATGTCAGGAAAAACTTGGGATTTATTAGGATGATACAGAGTGACTACAAAGCACCAAGTGGCAAACCATGAATCATGGAGTCTTACCGGTTTCTTGAATTGTTATGTTTTATATTGTTTTATGGTTCATGAATGTTTATGATACGTTAATGTCCAAAACCAATAATATATGGATCCAATTAATATCAAGTCACCTGATGTGCGATCCTAAAGCTCCGCATGAGTTGATCAGCCTGGGAGGAAGGCATTTGCCGACAATTTACACGATTCAAATCATTAAAACATGGTTTAACCATGTTTAACCGATTGCTGTCAAGTTTGATAGAAGTTGACCCCTGGATGTAGTTTTTTTTTTGTGGGAATGCTTCCACTTGATCCACTTGTATGGAAAATGACACCGTTTTTCGGCTACCCCTCTAAACCAACCATATTTTACATGTGGCATTCCCGCCCGTGCTCCCCCGTGAGAAAAAAACACAACACAAACAAAGTGTTACAATCAAAGCTTTAGGTTTTTTTCACTTTCTTGTGCATTTTCATGTCCTGCCCCCTGCATGCCCACACGGGCAACTAGGCGCAACTCTCTCGTTCTGGTGCGAAGTCTACCTCTAGAAAATGTGTTTGGTGATACAAATCAGCTCGGAACAATGTCGGGAAGTGCTAGCAATCTGATGTTAAATGATGCAACTGTCCAGCCGAGCTTAGAGCCCCTCGACACTTGTTGCAGATCACAAGCCGTGACCTTCAACATCATGGTCAAGCTCAATCCTGCCCGGGGCCTGCCACCGAATTCGCAAGCAATCCATGGGGTTGAAGATAGCCTCACTCCAGCCACATGATTCAGGATTTGTTAGTGGGTATTCTTCCCAAACAAATAGGGATGCGACCCGCAAGGACTGGGATATACATGGATATACTATACCAGCAATGGCTGTGGAACCACATGATGCCACGTCTAAGTCTAATCACAAATCATTGCGACCCAACTAGGTCTAGAAGAGCCCGCCAGCATCATCACTTGAAGAGATGGCTCACAAAGATCAAGTGACAAAGCCTTCAGTAAGCTTCAATATTTCAAGGTTTGAAAGCCAAATGGAAAATGTCAATGTCGCAATCCATTCCCCCAACAGTATCCCCTTGAAAAGGCTGGGTGGGAACTGGACCTATTCGAATGGAGCCCATTTCAGGAAGTTTGATATTAGGGGTATGGGATTATGAATGCTACCCTGCGGCAATTCAACATGATGGAAAATCACAATTTTGAATAGATAAAATCATCTATAGGCCATCTATCGCGCTGTTAAATTACGAGAGGGTATATGGATGATTGGTGATTGGTGGGTTTATTTATCCTTTGCCACTGATACCATCCGATGTCTGGATCCAAAGCCAGCCACTGGCTGGCAACACCCAGCGATGGCGGCGGCCAAGGTGTTCCCTCCCAAGTCTTGCAGAGATTTCTTGACGCCTTGGCCAAGTGCAGGGGTCATCCATGGAAGCAAACTGTGGTGGAAAAATAATCCACATCACTTGGGATATAAAATATTAAGTTGGATTATTAAAAACCATGGTTCCAGTTCTAATTGGATATGTAAAACAAACTGGAACCATGGTTTTTAATAATCCACATCAGTTGGATATATATGGATATATAACATGGTACAGTATAACCCTTGTGACCATGGTTCAATATCCTTAACCCAAAAAAACCTGGAACCGTCCCACGAGGCTCGCGTAACCAAGCGGCTCATCTCGCAGCGGCGCCGTAACTTGCGCAACCACTGGATATAGCTGGATATAGCTAGATAATCCGTGTGCTTTAAACGATAGTAAAAGTAATAAACCCATATAACTCCCAAAGCTTAAATGTTGAAAACCCGTTTTCAAGAATTTACTGATCAACAATCATTTCTTCTGCTAGTAGTCACAAATCATCAATTGTGGTCGCCGCAATCACCATGGTCTTCAGATGTCTTCCGGTTCAGCGCAGCTTGCGCAGGTGAATTCTCCGTTTGGAGTGACTCTCACCTTGCAAAGTTGCCGCTACGCAAAATATCTGAGGTGGGTCAGGCGAGCCAAATGTTCGAGCAATATCGAGCAAAATGAAACCGCTTCAAGACTTTCAAGCGAGGAATGTGAAGAAGTATCGTCTGGAAAAGGATGTACGAGAGCACAACCTTTGAAACCCAGGGTTTTCACAAATTATCTGCATGCACTGCATGTTGCGGAGTCACTTGTGGTCTGCCTGGAAACAGCAAGATGGAAAAGAGACTGCAAGTCTGCAAGCCGCAAAATAGCACACATCAATGCACTTGTTTCCTTGTTTTGTACTTTAACTCTTGAGCATTCTTAAGCCATACATGCTAGGGAAATGCCGAGCGTTCAACTATGTTCAACTCTTGAGAGGTTGCAAATCACTGAGGCGTAGATCAGCCATTTTCTGCTTAATCGATGCTTCCCTGACTGAGCAAGTTGCAGGGACAGCTGCATCCAACTAGACAAGGGGCCCACTGTACATCTGAAATCCAAAATGGAACTTAAACAGAGAAAACATCCGCAGAGGTATTGGAAAACGATCTTCTTCTGGGAAAGGTTTCCATAAAAAAAAAGAAAAACAAAAAGTTGCAACTTGCTCAGCCCCTTGCTGGCCCAACGTCGTGAAAGGAGCTTTCACTCAGAAAATGGTCGTGGATCTTGTGCCGCCTCCTTTTTGGGTGATCACAGCAAGATGGCGTGAAAGCTGGCCGAGAATGACAAGAATGACGAGGAAGTGAAACAATTTGATTTCAGGATAGCATCCTTCACAGCGAAATCATGGTGAAAAGGATATATCTATAATCATCTATATATAGAATATAATGCCTTTCCACATTCATATAAAACACCTCCAAACGAAACCATGGAAAAATGTATATAGGGAATTTCCACATCATTGGGACCATCTATTATAGGTGGTGTTTAATATGAACCGGGGATGTCCCAACCTCTCAGTCCCAACCTCTCAGCGTTCGCTCCTGTGCGGAGTCTCAATGCGCCGCAGCTGCACTCGGCCATGCAGCGTGCAATGAGCATCGTCCGAAGTCGGCAAATGGAAGGGGCCCTCGCAAATGCCTCCTGGTTCAAGCACTCAACCGCTCAGGATGGGGATTGTCTATGATTTCACTGATTTAACCCTTTTGAAATGGGGATTTCATGGGATATGAATGGAAATAGGTGTGGGATAAATGATCCAACAATGATATGATATATGGATTTGTCTGAAAAAAACCCTCAAATGGCAATTTTTGTGGAAAAATACAATAAACCTAATGGCACAGTGAGCCCCCGGAATGGAGAAGAACTACAATGATGGCCGAACAAAGAACAAGACGAGCTAGCAAGATATATCAATGCCGAGATATATCATATATCACGCAAACTCAACGACAATTCAAAATGTTGGGCTGAAATACTCCCATCATCTCATCCACGTTGGGGTTTATAGTCACCGACAGAATTATGGAAAAAAAAAAAAAACGTTCAACTTAGACAGGCGGCGCCTGCGTCCGATTTTTCCACAATTGGATTTTTCCCCATAAGGGTTCAAAATATCCCGGAAGTGATCCGAACCTTTTTTTTTTCCCATAATTCTTGGAGGTGGCCATTATTTCCACAATTGATTTTTCCTGTGAAATCAGGGGGCTAGGGCAGATTGACCGGTTTTTCCATAATTATTTTTTCCATAATTATTTTTTCCATAATTATTTTTTCCACAACTAATGTTTGGGGCTCCACCTGTTGGACATGTCATGGATCCACAATTCAAACCCGTTTTTTTTTGGGGGTTATGGAAATATGTATATCAATGGAAGACTTAGGGGCATATACCAGATCTTTAGACACATATTTTCTATAATTCAATATTCCCCCTTAAAATGCATTCAAATTGCGAATCGATGGTAATACAGTCACCGACAGAATTATGGAAAAAAATAATTATGGAAAAAAAAAAGGTTCGTAACTTTTCTATCATAGACAGGCGGCGCCTGTAAATTGAAACGTTTTTTTTTCTTTCCATAATTCTGTCGGTGACTGTAAATCTCTATGGACCAATCTCTTTTTAAGGGCCTCTCAGTGCTCTTGGATGAAGACTTTTGGAGGGTTGGCACCAGCCATGCCCTGACACTCCTTGTGAAGCAATGGCATGCATACTCCTCTCCATATGAGCTGTGACCTTTCCATCCTCAGCACAAATGGTATTGGAACCTCTTGGACCATCTCCATAAAATGTCCCGTAGATCCCTGCATCCGAGCTGCGGATATCTGTGGATGCATCCGATATCATCTGGTTATTTAAATTTAATATAGCCATGGAAAATCGCCCATTTATAGATAATTGTTTAAACATATATAAACATATTATGATCATTTACCTACTAATAGCCTATACTAAAAGCTGGTGATTTTCTATAGCCTGGCTTTAGAGCATTGGTGATCCTATTCTTTCGAAGCCAAGCGTCTTCACCGAGGAGTTCGATCAGCAAGGCATCCGCCTTTCCAGCTCTCAGATGACACACCTCGGTGATCCCAGGTGGTGCCCCCAAAAGGATTGCTAAGGATTGCGAAGTCCGGGAACAGAACTCCAAGAACTATAGGATTTACATATTACATATATATATATAATATCATTATATATCATTATATATCTATGGCAGTTGTAATTTCTAACATATTGTAACTAATAATATATTTATGAACTAATAAACATAAATCTATATGTAAATCCTGGGTAATGTATCATATTGTAGCTATAGTTCATGGGATTTATGAACCAACAAAACATCACTAGGGGGGCCCGCATTGGACCAGGAAAACTAATCATCGATGGAGACCCCCAGCGAAGCGCACACTTGATGCCTGGGGAAAATGGCTGGAACCCCCAACAAAAAAACAAGTAGATACCCTCTGGTAATTTAACATGACTATTGAAAATGGCAATTTATAGCTGATTTACCTATTAAACATGGTGATTTTCCATAGTTATGTTAGTTTACCAGAGGGTACATGGAGATTTTCGTATTGACTTTCCAAATGGGAGATCAGCCTGACCGGCTCCCGACGCCATCAAACATGAAGTGCGCCATCAAAGCCCACGCTGAGAATGGGGGTTAAAACCCATCACCGAGACCATCAAAGTATATACCCTCTGGTAAACTAGCATAGCTATGGAAAATGACCATTAATAGTGGATTTTCCCATACAAAATGGTGATTTTCAATAGCTATGTTAGTTTACCAGAGGTTATATATACATAGAAAACAATTGAAGAAATGGGATTCATGTCAAACATATATAATTATATATGATGATTCAATCCGATTCAATCCGTACATGCTGGTCTAGCCGAATCTGCACGGGTAGCCTCTGAGGAATAATTCAACATAGGCTGGTTGGAAACTATCCTAACTATTCCTGACTACTGTATACATGACGTGCCTTTCTGAACTAAATCAATGTTAGTTAGGTACGATACGCTTCCCAAAAGTGTTCCAAAATGAAGACAAACTACAAATGACTTGATTTGTGCTTGATGGCGGAAAAAAAGGATGATTCAGCTAGATTTTCCCTTCAGCCATCTCAAACCAATGCAGTCAAAAAAGGATAGGAAAATGAAGCAAAGCCGCAATCAACCATCCCAGTGACTAAACCGTTTAAAGGCTGTTGTCAAGCATTCGAAGTAAATCCAATAAATCCAATACAGAATAATACAGGACAGTACTATGCTATAAAATAACGGCGTACATGGGTCCCTGATGTGTAAAGCATCCCAAAACAAGGTGGGCATTGAAAAACAACATAAACCATCCCGATGACGAACACCACTAAGAATTGGACATAAATCATAAAGAAGGTCAACATAAATTATCCCTCTTACTATAAACGGCTATTTTATGGATATCCCCAAGTTCAGACACACCCAAAACAAAGATACATCGGATAAATCCAGCCCCTTCCAAAAGATAGAAAAGCGATGTCCTACTTAAATGAACGTAAAATTCCAAGCTGTTGAGCTGTTCTATCATTTTGGGGCTTAAAAAGCCACCAAAAACATAACCCACTTGGGACCAATGCACCTGATCGAAGTGTGGCTCTCGTCCCGCAGCTTGCGTGCGCGCGGCTTGCCGGGCAACGGTACACCACTGCTGGTCCCAGCCTCTGAAGCTCCAACTGGGGCATTTTTTGGGGAAACCCCAGGTTTTCCATAGTTTTCCATGGTGCTTAAAGGGTTTTGAATGGGTTTTCCATTCTTTTGTCCCTACGAGAATATGAAGGATACCATAGGTTTTGCATGGTTTTTACCTTCTGAACATATGGCAGTATGGGCACCTGCAAGTTCCTCCACCTTCTCCAGGAATCTCCCAGGCGGTGGGCCAAACAGTGGTGTTATGCGTTTATTCTCGCGTGTGTTGATGTAACCAATCACGTTACATTCCAATCATGGTTCCATGATAATTTGTGTTCATCAAGCAAGGGGATGGAAAAACCTGTCTTTGAAAGGAATTATGTATATATATATATATTTAATATTACGTTATCAAAATATATCAAAATTAGGTTCCATCGCTGGCTCGGCTTGCCAAAGGGCAAACATGGGCAAATCATCAGCGCTTTGGGCCCTTACCGAACAGATCCTAAAAATCAGGCTATAAGGCTATAACCCCAATGGACTACTACTTACCCCCAGCAAAACTGGGATTTCATGGCAATTTCCATGGGGAACTCACTGTGTTTTTGTTTTCTCACCAACCCCCAGGAAGCTCCAAAAACCAAGGGCGCCATCCCAGCCCAGCAACTTGCCGAAGCGCTGGACTTCTGGCTTCCCGCCTGTGCTATGGAAAGCCATGGGGAAATCCAGGAAGTGTCCTAATAACTATGGATTTTAATAAGGTGTTTTAAATATATTTAATATATTCATCCACTTCTTTGGGTCAGTTTCCATCTCTTGCAACCCTGGGTTTGGAAAAGCATAGCATAGCATAGCCATGTATCAACTGGAATATGCTCACTTGCGATCCATTAGGTGCCTTGATTTTGGCTCACCTGACGCCAAAATGACAACAAAAAGCCGAACCTATGTAATGGAACTTGCTGGGATCGGACATGGCAAGGCAGCATCAAGTTTCCAACTTGGAGGCATCTTCACACCCGGCTGAAGGTGCGAAAATGATAGTGCTTCTCGCCAACTTTGAAGGGCACTGCACATTCTGGACCCATGTTTAACCCCGAACTGTGGATTCAAATCTTCACCTTCTATTACTGACGATACATTATAAGCATGGACCCAGATATCCCCCACAAACCTTCAGCTTTCCCACCTTGCGCCGGCGCTCGTGCTCCAAAGCAAACTCCCGCGCGTGTTCCACAGGGATGTTCAGGGCATCAGCCAGATCGACCAAGGCTACTTTGCCGCAGAGCTTTTTCGCCAGCAGCAACAACCTGCTGGGCGTGCTGGGGGTAGGTTTTTGGCTGGGATTGATCAAGGATGGATGATGGATATGACATGATGGATATGACATGATCAATTTATACTGTTTCTAAGTATGTTAAGGCTGCAAATGGTTCGAAGGCTGATTGGCAATCAAACCAAGGGTGATCAGTTGTTCACCGAATGTTGTCAGACTTTGATGGGTCCTTCTAAGCTTCCAAACCAAGAATGTCCGCCCGCGAAAAAGGATGCATGCTGGACTAGGGTTTCTCAAGATTACCAGGGGGACCATCATGTAACCACAAGTTGCAACATAGTTTCATCATGTTTCATCTTAAACACAACTATCCTCCCTCACGTCTCATTGCATAGAGGAGTTGGTTGTTAGCACCCCTGCATAGCTGCATAAAAATAGCACCAAGCTGCCGATCGTCAGCAATCTCCTGAGAAACGTTCCCAGTCAGAGGTGACACCCAATGGTTGGGCGAATGCCTAGAGCCTATAGCCATAGCCTATACCAGGGCCATCTGTGGTTAAAGGGTGGCTGGTGAAATCCCGATGACATTCATCCCGATGTCTGTATATCTGGATGAATGCAATGATTCTGTAATGATTCGCCGCTGCATTGACTGAGTAAAGTAAGTAAAAAAGGCGGTTTCCTTGACCAACACACTGTCAGGGTGACGTTGTGAGAGATTGTGAGGTTGCACCAGCCCTTGGGTCCATACAGTCTCCGCATTGGGAGGCGCTTCACCGGAAAGTTTGTTCCTTTCGGTGTCCGTTTTCCTTGCCTATAGCGTGGTAAATCCCAAAACAAACCATCTGATTGAGGTACCAGTATCAGCTTATTTGCGGATGATTTGAAATGATTCCCAAATGGTTGGATATGGTTGGCAACTATCATGGCATCAATGGCATGGCAGCTTACCACATTCTAGTGGCATCATGTGGCATCTACTGACCTAAATTCCATCTGCATAGCTCAGCGTCATGCAGGATGGGAGGTGCCAACCCCACAGGGCTTTGAAAACTGTCACCTGCCAGCGTGACCCGCATGCGATGCTGACCACCGTTGAGACCCTCCACGCGATGCAAATGCACCGTGGCTAGCAGGTCCTCTTCAGGGGTGGTGGCCAGTGGAGCCGGTGGAGTTTTTTCGTTTTTCAAAGTCATCCTGGAGTAGATCGAATATGAACATCTTAAGGAAAACAGCTCACTAAAATTTGGACAGAATATTGAAAATTGATGAAAATTGCATGTTCTATTTACTTCAGGGTGATTAATTATTATACTGTTTTTAATTGCGCGTCTGTCATTTACAAAACCATCCTGGAGCAGATATAGTTCAAATGAAATGACTTTGGACCATTCCAAAACTGTCAGATTGGAATTGTAGAATAGTGTTTTCCATTGTTTTTCTACATCCATCTGCTCAAACGTGATTATACATGCATATATCCACCATAAAGTCCTTGTTATGTACCCGGAAGATGCATCAGCGGCCTTGCTGTAGTTGAAATCTTCCAACTATGGGTGCAGCACACTATCATGACATCACATATCACGGGGTACCCAACTTGCTTCGGCTCATACAATGGCATTCCAATTTTACTTATGTTACAGTGAACGAATATGAACGAAACATGAATTGAAGACCATGGTAGACAATTGCATAAATCGATTAAGCAATGTAAATAACCATTAAACTATGGGGTTTAACGATTTAATTAAACATATATATTATATGTTCATCAATATATATTTAAATTTATATATATTGAGGGTTAATGATTGTTATTCCTTTTCCGACTACAAATATGATGAAAACACGGACTTTACGCATGTTTACGCCAGATCCTTTTAGCTTTCCTGGTGGTCACTCCTCATCTGCTGCGGACGCAGGTTGCTCCACTACAGGCATCCAGGATAAGAAGAGTTCCACGGAGGAATTCTCAGCCTGTGATGGGGACTGGCTTGGAACATCGTGGAACTGCGGAGGGAAAACACCACATTTTTAGATTTTTTAGAGTGCTGGTAAAGCAACAGGATCCACCGTCTCCAATTTTACATTTATGGGTGCCATCAATCCTCAGGGATGGTTTAGTATCCAAGCGCACACACAGAGACAAACATAGGCACAACAAACGTCTTAAACTTTGTAGATGAACTAAAGAAATCTAAAGAAACCTGTAGAGCCCAAGGGAATAATCATCACAAGGCCGAAGAAAAATATTGCCCAGGAACATGCTCGGATCCCTCGCCGTGATCTTGAGCATCCTGATCTGACCCGATCACAGGATCGCTGGTTCCCCTAGCTCAGCTTAGTTGGTTGATAAAGTATAACTAACGTTTATGGATGTTTATGGTAGGTACATTTTACATATGATGTAATTATATACCCAACCAGATTTATGTATAAATGTATATAAATGTACTGTAGATGTTGTGAAATATAGCTTTTCATTCCTTACCTGAGGGGCACGCACGGTCTTGCTAAACCACCATCTGTTGGCTATATGGCCTGTTTGTATCTGTTTGTTTCATCTTTCAGGTGCTATATTCTCCTCATTTCACCTATTTCGGACAGTGAACTCTTGAAGATACAGCTGCTATCGGCCAGTTTCTAGCCACGTTTAATCCACCCGCGGCAAAAAAAACAGGTTTAATCCACCCCTGTGAATGACACGTCTTCTGACCCATCTTATCCCATGACCGTCATGACCCGTTGGGGATGGTCGGAAACCTCATGATTTAACCAGGAGGATCATGATCGATTGCTGGTTGGTGGTTTTTCGCCCCTCTGAAAAATGATGGAAAGTCAGTTGGGATGATGAAAATCCCATATGAAAAAAATAAAACATGTTCCAAACTACAAAGCTGATTGGGATATAACCACTTAATACATCAGAATCATTACCACGTACATCCAATGGGAATCGCACAGCTTCCATATAGATTGTAGAACAATCTCTCAAACAAACGTCGACGTGGTTTTTTGGTGGTTAAAAAATGTTAACAAACCCCGTATTTTTCCCCAAACATTCTTCCAGGGGTCACCGAACTGACAGTTGTTGCTTAAGTCCCCATGGTTCTTGGTAAAGTCCCCATGCTGTGGTAAACCCAATGATAAACAATCCCCAAGTCATCACCATAGATATGGATGATATGGGTACGATAAACCAACCATCCCCAAATATGAGTTGTAAAAATGGCATTGGCGGCTTCCCACATAAGTTATGTCAGTTATGTTAAGTCATAATCCCATTGATATTCAATAATCATCCTATAATCCATTAAGAATCCATTTATCCCATCAATAATCCATTCAGAATCCCAGCCAATTCACGATTCAAAAACCAGCCAAGCCCTGCGTTCAGCATCTGTCATTGGTACCTCCACATGCCCGGGCATCAGATCGCGCACGAAGACCTGACCGCTGCTCAGCAGCGAGGGGCCGGTGACGCGGTCCGTGAAGCCGTGGGAAAAGACGCGGAAACGCAGCAGCTGATCCTGGGAAGTTTCCAGGGACAAGCAAACGTAAAGGAATGACTCAATGACCAGGTGGTTTCAGAGTGTGTTAGATCTTACCAGAAACATGATGTTAGGATGGTTTGAATTGAGGTCGAAAATGAGAGGGAAATTCAGCCGGGTGTGCAACAAATGTGAAGGCAAGGTATTGGAAATGAATGGAAATCAACAAAGTTTCAAAACAAAACTCTGTAATCTCTGTATCATCTTCTGCATCTCCGCGATACTGTGCTGAGCCGCTAGCCGAATCTAGCCGATGCTACAGGAGAAGCCATTCCAATGAAGTGCATGAACCAAGTTACAACATTTCAATCCACTCCACCATACCCTCCGGTCATTTCACATAGCTAAATTTAACATGGCTACTGGTATATGTTTAGTTGATTTACCTATGAAAAGTGGTGATTTTCCATAATTATATACTTTTGTTAGTTTATGAGAGGGTATGAACACCCATAGCTGCAACAGCGGCTTTTTAAACACCAACACAGCGAGGCACTTGCGAATATACCGCCAGCTCCTTGGTGACACGTGCCACGCGAGCTGAAGGGTCCTTCTTGGGTCTGTGGTGTTCCCGACTTGGAGGATCCACTTACTGTGGTAACTGGTGAGTAACTGGGGTTATAATACGCCATTTATAAATAAGCCATTTACAAATGGGATAACGGGATAACCCAATGAAGTTTCTTATTGAGTATATTACGTATTCAGATTCTTGATGTAGAGTAGCCTCCCGAAAATAAACGGTGGATGATTGGGAATGGTTTATCATGTGTGACTAGCACTTGACTTCATGCCAAGCCTCATATCAAAAATTAACCCTTTGGTTGTTCTTCCTTTTTGGGGTTTAGGCAAAATATCATTTCTGAAAGACTTGTAGTGCTTCAACTGTTTGAACAGTTGGTCATTCTGGCGCGATTCCCCACTATTAATATCGATCAAACATGAATAAACACATGAAGAGTGTTCAAAACCCTGTGTCGATAGGGATTTCCCCCAATGGATTTTTGACATTCCCCCATTGGTTAGTATAACCCCCAACAATCAGCATCGGTTTTGGCGAGTTGGCCAGAAAAGGTCCATCGAATTGACCCAAAATCAACCCAAGCCGAGGCGCCTTCACGTTGCCCTCCAGCCATTCCGCCTGTCGCGAGTAGCTGGAGACTGTGGCCAAGCCACTCTGCCAGCGTTGAACGCCTAGCTCGACCTCCACGTGGACCTTGGCGAAGCAACCGCGGGACGTGGTTTTCTATAGCATGTTATTGCTAAGTTGTAGGCCATAATAGTTCTATAACAGTTTATAGCTGGCTTGTAACCTCATTTAAGTGATAGTCTCATTTATAAATGTTGAGGGCCATATTCTTACGCCAAAAAATGTCGAAAAGTGATAGTTGTCACTATTGGATACTATTGGATGTTAAAAAGTTTTCTTTCCTAGAAGGTAAAGAAATCCACCGGAATCTCCAATGAAACAAATTGAGGGCCAACGACCCTGATATGAATATATGGCCCATTACATATATGTATGGAATTCTGACAATTGTCCAACTTAAAAGGCAATAAAGTGGGGTATACTTGGTATTTTATCACCCATTTCTGGGCAAACCCTTTTTCCAGCCCCTGATGAAAAATCCAAATTCTTGATTCTTGATTGGGTCCATCCAAATCATTACCAATCTAATGAGAGTTTCATTGTTGATATACTCCCCCATGATGTTGTTATTTTTGTTTAAAAACCGATCCAGCTATTGGTTGATGGAGAGACCGAGACCCAAAGATCAAACTCTTCTCCCAGGGGCGGAGCTGGGCAAGGGTCCAGCTGCAGTGATGCCTTCCAAGGAAAGTCGAAGAAAGCCCAGCGGCAGCGGATGCTGCAGGGAGCAGCCGTCCACCGAATCATCCTCCGACGGATGCTGAAAATGAGGTGGCTTTGGGGCGCAGGGGTTAAGAAGTTCCAGTGGAATTCTTGAGCCCTCGGAAACTTTGAAGAAACATGTTTTTCAGTCGGCAATCAAAATTCAAGAGTGGCAGGGGCAATAGCAAAATCCGTCTGGTAAGTGGCTACAATGTCCGAAATTTCCACCTCAGGGGGTCATGAAAAATCATCGATGTGTTCCCCTGGATCCCACGTGGCCAAGCAGCAATTGGCACTGCCACCATATTGGGGACCACAATGAGGTCTGCAATGACGTCATCCACGGTGTCCCGTACAAAGTTGTAGAGGTTGGGGATCAGCTCAGTGCCTGTGAAGGGGATGGGATGCAAACAGTCGACATGACAAAGATTTCAAGCTATTTATTGGAGAAATGATTCCATCTGAGGAATGGAATAATATGATACGATTCATGTTTCATACTGGGCGTGTTCTCTTTGTGTTTCATACTTATCATTTCACACTGGAATCAGTTTTGCAAATGTTTTTTGCATTCCAAATCCCCAAAATGAAAATGTTTATCGTATTTTTCAAAATAATTATATATAGCACAAAACAATACAAAACATCCAAACATCTTGTGATTCACCACGCCAGTACTGATGACCCCTAATTTTTCGCCATCTTGCCCACTCAAATTCCAATGGTTTTGCGGGTTCCCCAAAATCCCCAAAACAGTTGTTCATGATGTTTCTGCGAAGTTGTCTAGACTCATTCACCCAAAATACTTTCATATCCTTCTTGAGAGTTCCCCAAAAGTTCAAAAATCAACACATATTCCCAGAAGATTCCCAATTTTTTGGTGGATTGACCAGTGGAGAAAAAAAATATTGACTCAGCAATTCCCAGTTCAATCCCCCATGTCCATAGTCTTCCACACAAAATGCAAAGTTGCCCATAGTTTTTCATCCCAAATCCATGGTGACCCTTAGTTACCTGCAACCCCCAAAAAAAATAATTGTTCGCTAGTTAGCACATCTTACCAGTGATAGCCAAAAACATAAAGTACATTAAATATTTTATAGAGTATCTAACCAGTCGGTTTGCCCAGATCCCAGTTGTCCGCCTGTCTTGATCGTGAGGTCGATCATGGGTCGTTCCAAACAGGTCACTGAGACGCCACCCACCGGGTTCAACGACTCCAACAAGGGCTGCAAGCCCAAACGAAGACTGCCTGGCGCTTGCCGTGATTTCTTTCTTGATGGGTCACGATGGCTCTAGGTTTCACTGGTGTTTCTCTGAAGCGTCTTATTTTTGTTGCTAAACCTGGTTTGAATGTTTGAACAGAACAGGTTCAACCAACCAGTGTCACCGTATGTAGTACTTCAATTACTGTTGAATATATGTGGGGTCTTTCTCCTGAAAATAGGGTAGGGTTTCAAATGATGTTTCAGATCTGACACGGGTTACTGAAACTTGGTGTTCCTCCCATTTAACGCATATATTCTAGCGCCGCAAACCCAAACGACCCAAACATAAAGCCTCATTTATTTAAAAAAAGTCTATCCAATTCTACCAGAAATGGGGCATCATAAACCATCAGAAACCATCATGTCATGTAATTATCCACGAATCATGCTCAAAAACTACCACCTGCTAATTTCACATGCTATGGGAAATGGCCCCTTGTCACATTAGTGTCACAAGAGATCTGAACGACCACCCAGACCCACCTTGCACCGTGATGTTGCAAACTTGCACGGATGCGACACCTCAGAAACGGCATGGTTCAAGGGGAACTCAACGCTCCAACGGTTCAAGGGTGTATGCAGGACTAAACTATCCCCGATATATCAAAGCCTAAAGATGGTTGATCATAGCGGGAGGTTTTTTGGTTGAGGAATCAGCAAGCGGCATCACATGTGAATCCGTCGATTGAGGAACAGAAATTGCTAGTGATTCCATCCCCCAATGTGCATTCCTCCCTCCAAAATGAGTATAGGTCCAATACTCAACCCAGGGCCACGGAGCCCTACATAGAATGTATAGAGGGATAGGATTGACTTGCCAAACCCAGGTCCACTAGCTTTCTCCGCCCATGTTTGCGAGATACCGGCGGAGAATTCCAACATTCCGTTTCCTGTCCACGCACAAAACTGGCGGCCTGTGATCTTTTTGATGTTCTTTTTGCGATGAGCTGTATATACATGTAATTATATACCTTGGCACTTAAACACCTGATTTGCGGAATGCATGTGTGTGTGTTTCTTTTTCTGCTTGCCACTACGGCACAAACACTTGAACAAACATACAAATTGCGGAGATATTGACACACGCCCACACTTTCATCCAGTATGCCAATCAAGTGACAACAGCGGCTACACATATCTACCCAGCGCCCCACAACGGGATTATTCTATTAATTTCTATTCTAATCCATGATTATCCATGATTCATCATGAGGTAAAAACAATAACCCACCATCCAAAATTGGGGTGTGTTACTTACTATAGCCCTACTTGTGATGTTCATGATCAGCCCCGATTAACCACGGTTGCTTCCTGGGTGTGCTCTTCTTTTAATGTGTCAGAGTTCATCATGCTACTATAGCACCCTGAAAAAGGTAGAAAAGTCAAAATCTACTGAAAATTGATAATTAGTAATTGAAAAGTACTAAATCCCGGGTTGTATCCGTTTTTTTTGGGGGGGTGGCTATAGATAATGCTCTCCACAGCGGGGCATCCTGGGGCCTAGCATGGCGCCTTCAAAGCTGAAGCCAGCGTTGATCTCCAGCCCATGGTCGGAACGGCTTCTGAGCGCATGGGCTCCATGGACGATCCCCAACGACTGGTTGCCATAACCATGGCACAGGCCACAGGTCAAATTGTCAGTCGCGGTTTGCAAGTACCCTCTGGTAATTTAACATAGCTATTGAAAATGGCCATAGAAATAGTGGATTTTCCCATTAATAATGAGGATTTTCCATAGCTATGTTAAATTACCAGAGGGTAAGTATTTTGAACCCACCCAGAGTGTCTGGCTGATCCAACCATTTACAAACTCTAAGGATCCCTTAGGATCCTCCACGCGAGCCACAACGGGGCCAAGTCTCACCCGCACTGGACCGAAACGAGGGGAGGCACTGCCCAAAGTCAGCTGCGTAAACTGCAAGTAGCTGCCTCTCTCTAGGTGGGTTGCAAGGATACCAGCCATTCAAATGGGGGTCACCATGTATTTTTGAATAAGGGTGTCAGCCAAAATGGGGATCTATGATCCAAACAAAATGATTTCAGATCATTCAACTGGTCGTTGAAACCCTCTGGTCTCATAAACCCTCATCTTACCTAAAAGGAAAATAAATAAACTACGTATAAAGTACTGAAAATGGATTTGAATACATGGATTTGAATTGGGGCAATTAGGGATGTTCAACTGGTTAGCATAGGGTACATATTCACCGACTCAAGACAATAAAGAAGTTGGAAGTTGTAGCCTCAAAAAGTCCATCTCCAATCAGATCTTATACGAGTACCCTCCAGTAATCTAACTTTACTGTTGAAGCCATCCCCGTTTGGTTCGATGATTTGCCTACAACCATTAATGGTGATGTCCATAGTTAAGTTATGTTAGTTTTCCAGAGGAAGTGTCCAAAACCAACCTGTTTGAGTTTCAGGTTGGTGTCTTGAGTGGGAAGGCTTGGAATCAATGCAAGGTCTGTGTGCTTGCAAATTGCCTTGTGTTTCCCTATTGAGGCTTGCAGGTACTAGATATGCCTCGGCCTATGGCTGCACCATTCCAGGCGTTTCCATTGCCGTTGAATCACGTTTGAAGAGTTCAACATAGTACACAAAAGAGAAGCCGCACTGGACAAATATTATTTCTCAGGTATCAGGCTCGTTTTTAGGGTGGAACACCTACAAAACATATTCCATTTTTTCAGCAAAATAAAAAGACGATGTTGCATCACCAAAGTGATTACTTAGGAAAACACAAATAGCAACCCCAACAGGATAGAAAAGTTGGAAGCATTGAACATATTGGAGAAATATCATCGAACTACCATCCTGGAAAAACCTGTCCATCTTCAGAAGTGTTGCTGTGGTGTGCAAATATATATATGCAGTAATTATATACTTAAACATGTATAATATAGCTAGCAGGTAAATGAATATATATATATATGTGTGTGTGTGCATATACTATACATACATATGCATATGAAGTCAGATATATTTATGGATAGCGGACAAAATAACTTCTTCATTTTAATGCCATGCACAAATTAGGGTCGTCCCCTATCTGCAATGAAGGTGATGCACACCCCTCAGCAAGGCCAAGGCGATGCAAGACTAAATTAGTATTAAAGTGAGTGACTCATGTATAGAAATATATGTATATATATATAATATATACATAATTATATACATATGTATATATATATATAGTTATATACATAATTATATATGTACACAATGATGCTAATAGGTCTCAGCTTCATCTTTCGACAACGTCCCAGCTGTGTTTTTTGTTGTTACGTCGAGCGGCCGAGACGTTTGCCCAGGCGCTGCTGCAGCGCCGGGCGGATCTCGTCTTCGATGATCTTTCGAACGCCAGCATCCAGGTGATCCCAGATGGGCTTGATGGCTGTATTGAGCCTCCGGTGACATCCGGTGACCGTAAAAAATGGATGGTTTATAAGGGGAAAATCCATGAAAATCCCATTGAAATGGATGATGAAAAAGGGTGTCAATGCATTGGTTTGTTGGGGCAAATTTACAGGAAACCATCAATTTTCCCACGAAGATCATGGGGTTTTCCTGTAAAGTTTGCCCAACAAACCAATCCATTGAAGGTGGGGAATCACATGGAATAACGTAAGATAACAGGAAAATCATATAAAATCATAGCCTACAGGCTTCCCTTCTCCAAAGTCAAGATGGCTGTAGCTCAAGACCCTGGATGGATTCCTGGATGATTCTGGCGATGTCTTGAAAGCTGCCCTCGGGTAATCAAACGTGGCTGGCTGGAAAATCTGCCATAGATATATAGATATATATATATAGATATAATACAGTATCTATCTATATATATAGAGATATATATATAGATATATAGAATTAGAATTATATAGAGCTAAAGATATGGATATAGATACAGATGATGTTTCCATTGAAAACCTCCGTTCATAAGGGATTTCTCAGCCAGCCATGCTTGATTCAACACCGGAGGGTTTCTGCCCAAAATTGGATCCAGATCCCTGAAGCCATAACTGGATCCTTTCGCTAAGATATGGAACATCCACCATCAATCGATGATTTGGTGGGAAAGCCATTGGTTTTTATGGCTTCTCCATATCATATAAACCATATATATCATATATATATAGCTATATATATAATTGTATATAATACATGGATAGTTACTATCTATCCATAGTATATTCCATAAGGAAAAAATACTATCCATGTTATACCCAGGCGAAGCCCAGCCCGAACGTTCGGCCGCGCCATTCCACTTCTTGCTCGGAGGACAGCACGTCGCTTCCGAAATGCCTCTCCTGCGGGTTTTGGACTCCATGGGGGTGTCAAATGGGGCTCGTCCAACAGCAGAGTAGGCTCCAATTTCTTGAGATTTTAGAAATAGAAAACTGGTTACCATATGTTACCATCCTGTAAACGAACGGTTTGCTATGGAAAATCACAACTTTAAAATACTTTTAAAAGGTAAACCATCTAGAAATGGAATAGTTTCCACACAAGTAGCCATGTTAGTTTACCAAAGTCAAAGACCAAAGGGTATTATATAATCATGCAATTTTTGGAGGCACCCTTGTGTTCAAACAACATAGTTAAACCATGAACTTTGGCCAAATCGCCGAGGATTCTGTGTCCATGTTGCATGTTTTTTCAACCGCCCAGTTTCATTGCTTTGCCCAGTTATGAAATGTTAACTAACTGAAAGTTAGTTAAAGAAGGATAAATACCATTCCAAATTCTACTGGAAAGTATTGTGGATGTCGTCCATGATGTCGATGTCACTGTCGTTCATTGCTAACTTTGATGGTTGATATACTATCCGAAAAAAGTATAGATATGTTTGATAAGCAATAGTATCCTATTCCCAATTTTGCAATTTTTCTGGTATAAACAATCAATCCATATATGGGTGGTTTATGACGCTGCTTTACTAACATTGAATAGGCTTCAACAGTTTCAAAATACCATTTTCCCAATGTTAACCAATGTGTCCATATTACTTCTCAATACACCATCCCCAATCAACATCAGTAAACCATACTGGACTTGGAAAAAAAGGTCCAAAAAAATCCACAGAGATCCACCATGCCACCTTGGTGTTGTGATGGATCGTCAGTCCGGTGGCACCGGTGGCCACGGCGCCCAGCGCCAGCTTCTGAGAGCCTTGGGAAAATCATCGAACGAAATCCGTGGGAATTCCGTGGGAATTCCCATATCATTAGTGAAATATAGTGAAATTGCCAGAGGATAAGCACCAACTCATGATAATTTTCATCGAACTAAATGGAAAGTCACCTGTAATCATCATGTTCGCTTGTTGAACATAATTTGAACACGGATGTTTTGGGATGTTTTGGGGTATATACTATATACATCTATATACCGCATTTGTGGATACAGTGTGATTTTTGGTCAAGATCAGACCTCAGGGGAAGCTGCCAACATCCTTCAGGCAGGGCGATAGATTTCCCAGGCCCCAAGGCTACTGTGTATGAACATCCATAGGTTATTGCACCATAACTTTATGGGATGAGTCAAAATCGGGTAGCCTACAATAATTGGCTTCTAATTATTCTAATTTGATATTCAAAAACATCTGCCTGTACCTCGGCATTTTGGATATATCTGAGACCATTGCAACAATATGCGATGGCCTTGCAGCCACAAATGCAATCCAATTACATATCATCGGAAATAAGCGGCATGTAGATCGACATAATTCATATTTTTATATATATATACTGGTTGGTGGTTTCAACCCCTCTGAAAAATATTGGTCAGTTGGGATGATGACATTTCCAATATATGGAAAGTCATAAAATTCCATGGTTCCAAGTTCCAAACCACCAACCAGTATATGTACCAGGGCCAGTATCTTAAGTTCTTTTTTGGTTCACCCTCCATCCACCCCTCGCAAAAAAAATGACAAAGCCCTCCGGGAATTTCAGTATTAACCCCGCCTGCACGCGCCAAGATGGTGGCCATGGACTTCCCAAAGCCCCAGCGGGTGACCACGAAGGCATAGTGATGCCCCAAGAGTCGCCCCAGCCGGGTCTGAGCCCATCGTGGACCGCCCCACGGAAAGGACATGGATCGACCATGGAGCTGTGGATGCGAATTTCAAGTTGAAGCTGTGATGAAGTCTAAAGTTTTAGAAGTTTTAGAATGTTTTAGATATGTGTTTGCAAAAAACTCGAAGTTTAGATGGAGTTTCATGTCGAAGTTTAGATGGAGTTTCATGTTGCTCCGGGATAGTTGTACGTGAGATTTTCTTGTGCTAACGATTCACTGTGCTAAAATATATGTCCGGTTCTGGAGAACTGAGTTCCTTTTGAAATGGCACTTCATCCAGGATGGTTCCTCAAGCTCAATCTCCATGATATACAACTCATTGGGATCTTGGAATGTCCTCCAGAACCCCATCTCAGAACCCAATGAAGTCTCTACAGCTACAGTCTTTCGTCTTGAGGCGATGCCTTGAACATCTTGCAGCTGGAGATGTTCAGTGTGAGTTTTGGGCATGCCGGCTAAACCCACGTGTAGCGATCAAATCTCAAACTGTTGTGTTGCTTGAATCTGTCCATGTCCATCCATATCCATCCATATCCAAATTCTCCGAATATCTCACCATTGACATTCAACATTTGTTTTTTGCATCTCATCTTGAAGCTTTCTGCTCCACTCCCCCAACAAAAACTGAGGCCGTGGGAAAAGCCCAGTTTGAATCTGCTGCTACAAGCGATCTCATGGATCCATCTGAAAGGGGCAGCACCCAGAAACCATGGATTGGGGGGATGGGATTCATGATGTTACCCAGTAACTGTTTCTGGATGTTCATGGAGCTGGCACCTGCATCTGCAAAGTCTGATGCCATGGAGATAGCATCAAGGGCCTGAATTCATCGTGATAAACGAACATTTGGAGATAAAGCAACCACAAAAGCTCCGATTCTGCGTAGCAGAATTGGACATCGCATCAAGGGACTTGGAGGAATTCATTGTTCAACCTTTCCGGCCAGGCCAAGAGTCGGGACGTTTGACATTGGAACCGGGCTCGCATCATCTCAACTTTGGAAATGCATTGGGTTTCAGTGAAAACCCAAGCATAACTAATGAATACTAATGATATATAGTGGCTACAAGCCACTAGGGCCACTAGGGGTCAACTGGAATGATCTCTACAAATCAAGGTGTAAGTACTACCCTCTCTTTTCGACATGGAAACAGTAAAAGCTGCAACAGTAAACGCTCATAAAAGCTCCTGTTTCCAAATGACTATAGATTTAACTCTTCTGTTTCAAGAGTTTTCTGCTTCCTCTCCATTGCTGTGAAACAGCGGCAGCCCGACTAAAAAGTCCAGCCTCTTGTTGTGGTAGTCCATCGAAAGCAAAGGGGAAACCTCGGTCGTGCAATGGTGACACACTCATACAGCACCAAAAAGGTATGTGTGTGTGTCTGTAAATCAAAATAAGAGTACATCCGGTTATAGTCACAGTAGTCCTATTTACAAGTATATCTGAAAAGAATGAATGTGGTATAATTATGTAACTGACCCAGAAACCTCCAAAAACTATCCCTGACAGCTACAGCCAAGCGGCCATTGAGCACATCGACATTTCCTGCTGCCGAAAGGGCCTCCAACCACCTAGGGACCGAACCAATGGGGACCCAATGGAGTAATGGAGCCATCCATAACATTCCACATCTCATCATATCCCATCCATTTTTTTGAGGGTGATGGATTTTAAGCCACACACTCAGGATGGATCCTATAATTTTTGGATGGTTGGTATATTATGTATGCTACAAGAAGCATTGCTCGTAAGGAGAAACTTGGAGTTTCAGGCTCAAACATGGCTCATTTTACACATGACAAACATTGACACACCATCCAATTTTCCAATATGTTCCATAGATTTGTCCATCAATTAACATCAATTAACATCAATTAATAATATCCATTAATATCAATTAATATCAATTAAAATTACAGTACTATGAATTAACATACCCATTATATCCATATTGGACTATACCACTCTTGTTTAAATCCAGATTTTCTAAGTCATGTCTGAAGGGCAGGTCGAGGAGATTGGCACCATCAAAGAAGCACAGCGCCTCCGCACATGGCATCGGGAATGGAGATGGTGGCAGGCAACGATGGGATCCTGAGGATCCTGGGAATGGTAACAGTTGATTCAGTTGATTTTGGATGATTTTGGTTTAAAGTTCTTGCCATCTGGTTATGACTAACAGCAATAGCCATGGAAAGATCCAGCCATTTTCAAGTTCGGTAAAGCATCTATTTCGATTAGGGCCATCGAAAAACCATGGCGAACTGGTGAAGTTCCAAGCTAAAGGAGATCTGGAGAGATGCCCATGGCACCCACCTCTTGGCGCCTTCGACCTGGCAAAGTTTTTGTGGCCGACCTATGGATGTTTCGAATGTTCTTTTTGTTACCTCCAAGTGATGAAGTGGTGAATCTTTGATTTTGTTTTCTCGTTGGTGACCACCAAGCCATGTTTCGGTGTTTTTTTTTGTTTGATAATTCTCTATTAATTTAAGTAAAACCCTCCAATTTGGTAGGGCAACATTGAATTTCACCGCCACTGGAGGATGGTGATAGCAACAAGAATCGAAGATTCGTCGTGGCCGAGCTTGGACCTGTTGCGCTCGTGAGATTTTTCACATGGAAGCCTCCAAAACAGGCCAGATCGAAAAAATAGCACTAATCCATAGTTAATGGATAACATTATTTAATGGATACCATTATTCAATATCGTTTTCGCGAAAAAAATGGTCCGATTCACTGTTGCCAAACATTTTGGAAAGGATCATCGTCGAAGTTATGAGCATAGCACAGCTATGTATTGTCAACATGGAATATCGACTCAGACCCCTTGGCCGAAGCTGGGGTAGATGATAACTGGATAAGACTGGGGTTCTGCAACTAGTCTCCCAAAAAGATGCATGGCAATGGACCTCCGAATCATCATGAATCATCCACAACTTTCACACTAGGAAATTTGCATTGCCAAATGCTCAAGTGCAGAGTATCACTAAAAAAAGAATAGAATATGTCTATCAAAAAATGTGTGTACGTTATAATATCTATATACATATATATATACATATACGTTACATACATGTACAAATACATATACATATACATATACTTATGCTTATACATTTACTTATCAAATAAATAATCTAATACAATAAAATAGTAATATAATGTAATATATGATATTATATGATTGAATATAATAAAATAACATTGAATAACATATAATATAGTAAAATATAGTACGATATGAAATAAAACAATATAATATGATATAATATCATATAATATAGTAAATAATGTAATATATAAAAAAATAACAATATATATTATAATATGAAAATAAAAGAATACATAATAATATACTTTACAATATAATGAATAACACAATTCATAATATAATTCACAATATTTTAATATGCAATATATAAAATAAAGTAAAATAGTAAATTATAATGATATAATAAAATATATCATATAATATAGTTTATAATACAATATAATAAATAAAACATATAGTCTATGATAAAAACAATATAATAAAATTTATAATATAATATATACTCTAATAAAAATAATATATAATATAGTTTATAATATAATATGATATAATATGATATAATATGATATAATAAAACTAAATAAACTATATAAAAAAATAATAAATAATAATAATAATATATATATATATATCCGTTCCCATAGGAGCGTCGTGTCCCCTCGGTCCCCAAACGGCTGGGCTGCGAGGTTCCTTCCTCCCCCCGCTCTGATTTTTCTCGGCTCCTGGGTTTTTGCACCATGGACCGGCTGGAAGGTGAGAATTGTGCCAAAACTGGCGGGATATCGATGGGTATCGTGGGATTACAAATAATACGGGATGGTTATTGTAACATGTTTTAATGCAAGATCGATCAATCCGGTCCAGTAAATTGGAGGCTTAATCCCACCAGTTCTTGGAGGTTTGGGGTAAGTAAACGAATTTTAAACCATCCATACTTGGAGGATGCCTCACCTTGCGAGCTAAGCATCATCTACAGTGACATTCTGGCGATATCATTCACTCAAACCTGGTTTGGTATCGGTATATGTCGAAATGAGGTACTGGGTATACCCCTTTACCATCGGATGGTTTATCAATGTTGATCAAAGTGACCCCAAATCTCGGTGTTTGGCAAACCCACTAAACCGTCCCCATCACCAAACATGAGTTGGGTTAAACCCTCCAAAATTATCAACATTGGACATAAACCCTTGGGATTTATTGGCGTCACCCATTACATTGCGATGTTTATGGCCGAATTCCCCAGCCCCGCGGAATTCGGCTCTCCTCTCCGCTGGGCTCCGGCCGCGGCTCAAACTTCTCCGCCTACCACGGATGGCGAGACGGGAGGGGGGAGATGTGAACGAAACAGATTGATCACCCTGGATAGTTCTATGATGCTTCTATGATGGTTTTGAATGGTTTTCAATGGTTTTGATGGTTATATGTTATGGCTATATATACATATATATGCGATTGTTTGATAAACATCTCAAAATAAGTTAACATCTCAAAATAAGTTATAAACAATGGTAAAACTAATTTGGATTAATTAGGGTATATATTTAAGTGCATTTCATTGAGGGAGATCCACCCACAAAATGACCATGTTGTCATTAAGTTATACGTTGTTCAATTCAGGAATCCGTCAAAAATATCAAACATGTTTTCGGACAATGGAAATCAATGGAATTTCATGAAATTCAGCACTTTAACACTGAGATATCAGCAAGCAAAATATGAGGCTTTCAGAAACAAAATCATGTTCTTCAAGATGTTCATTGAAGGTGGCACAATGTGCAGTTCATTCTCCATGATATTTTTGCTGGTATCAAACAAGCACCATGATGAACTACGATGATCTTAATTGCAATTGGTAGGATTCAAACAAAGAATGGCCAAAGCTTACAAATGATGTTCCTATCAAAAGCAGGGGTTTGCAGTTGCTCAATCTGCTAAAGGCAAACATGTCCCCCCGCCAACAAAAACTACGCTGCAACTGTGACCGGCGTGACCGGCCAACCTTTTTCCGAGCGACACAAAGGTGCCGCATTTTGTTGGTGCAACCTCTTGTAAGAAGATTTGAGTATGGCCGGCACATGGGTTGCCAATAGACCGACTTTCACATTCAACTATCCAAAGAGTAGCTATCTTTCGACTGTAGGAAACTATTCAAACACACGCCCACACAAACAATTACACCTAGAGATCGTCCCATTGAATCCAATTTGGTTTATGGGAACACACCTTTGAATCACATCCCTTATGCATTCCTTATGCCTCATGTTCAGCGTCTGACCTTCGTCAGGGTCGGGGTTGTGATTCAGTCTGTGCCGCCGTGTTCTTTCCATGGCTTTTCCGTGCACCCCCAATGGCCCAACCCTTGCTGAATAACGAAAGCATATTGGGGCACCCAGCTCGTTTTTGTTATATAGTATCTGAATGTATATCATCAAGTTTCCCAGCAGTGGCAAGGCTACACAGGACCCATATCACACCCACGTCAGTTCGGTTGAAGGTCACAGAGTTCCAGGGTCTTCTTCACTGCAGCGACATCTTTGATGCCACTGCAGTGCACCTGTGATCAGTGAAATCAGTGCAGCCAAACAAACTGCACAACCTGCACTTTGGACGCAGGTCTTCTGCGATTGGACCAAAAAAAACGGTCGGTCTCATGCAACAATTTTATAGGAACCCCCCAAGAGAGGTGGCGAACGGTTGACAGAGGATAGAATGTGCCAGCACCTGATGACAAGCCCCGAACCATGACATCGAGACTGGGAGGAGCCCGTAAGGAGACCTAGTTGCTACAGCACAGGAGCGCCAACCGTACCACTCTTCCCAGAAGGTCCGAGGCGCAAAGTAGCCACTTTTATAAGTGGTTATTCCTTTATATATCCTCGGCTTCAGGTAAAATTACAAGCTGTACAGAATGGAAGTGGGTGGTGATTTTTCGCCATCCATCCTCCCAAAAAATGCGCATTTCTTCATGATTTGTACGATCAAAAACCACCAGCCCTTTGTTTTCGGGGGCTCAAGCATCTCCATCGCGATGGTCACCATTTTGCGCAGTCATTGCAAATTGGGACTAGTGATGTGGAGCGACACCACCTGGATGTTGCGAGACACCCTCTGGCAAGATGTGGGTTCACAGCAAGGATATTTGTTGAAGATTTTCTTGCACTGCCCAGTGGTCTTCGTTGTGGATTCTACTGGGCATCTTTAGCTTCATAATTCTTTACTCTGGGATACGCTGGAGCATCTGGCAAACCAAAGAGACAGCGTGATAACGGCTCTTTAGTGGGATATGATCTATTATCCCACGAACATGAATGGTTCAACAATGGAAAAAAAACAATTACTTTACTTCGTGTGATCCCCACCATGACATTTATACGTTTTGTTACTGGCAAATCTTCTGGCATTCTATCTGGCACATCTTCTGGCATTCGATCTGGCATATCTTCTGGCATTCTAACTGGCATATTTTCTG
Organism: Cladocopium goreaui; assembly: GCA_947184155.2. Lineage (NCBI taxonomy): Eukaryota > Dinophyceae > Suessiales > Symbiodiniaceae > Cladocopium > Cladocopium goreaui. The sequence goes on from CAMXCT020000187.1 coordinate 127,043, forward strand.
GCATATCTTCTGGCATTCTATCTGGCATTCTATCTGGCATATCTTCTGGCATATCTTCTGACATCCTATCTGGCATTCTATCTGGCAAATCTTCTGGCATTCTATCTGGCAAACATTCTCTGGCATTCTATCTGGCATATCTTCTGGCATTCTATCTGGCATATCTTCGGGCATTTTATCTGGCATATCTTCTGGCATTCTATCTGACATGCTATCTGGCGTTCTATCTGGCATATCTTCTGGCATTCTCTCTGGCCGTTGAGGTCCAGCGGCGTTCACTGAGCTCGGAAGGTCCCAGGTTGAGGTCCAGCGGTGCTCACTGAGCTCGGCGGGTCCCAGGTTGAGGTCCAGCGGTGCTCACTGAGCTCGGCGGGTCCCAGGTTGAGGTCCAGCGGTGCTCACTGAGCTCGGAAGGTCCCAGGTTGAGGTCCAGCGGTGCTCACTCAACTCGGCAGGTCCCAGGTTGAGGTCCAGCGGTGCCCACTGCGCTCAGACCCTTGCAGTTGAGGTCCAGCAGTGCCCACTGCGTGCGGAAGTTGGCGAAGAGCTTGGCGAAGAGTTGGCAAGGCGGAAGTGGACATGGAAGTGGCAGAAGTGGACTTGGAAATGGATGCAGAGGTGGTGGAGGAGAAGGAGGAGGAGATGGAGAAGAAGGAGAACAACTCTGATAAAATCTAACAACCCTCACCTGGCAGGTGGGGAATCATCTCAAATCAGGATGGAATGGTAACCATCTCTGAGAACCACCAGAAGAAATGTATAGATGGGTTGATCCATATGCTGGACCGGTGAATGCCAAGATCTTCATCGACCCCTTCCCACGGTGCCATAATGCCAATCCCTGGATGAATAATCCCCCGGCCTCGGCTCCATTTGGGTTGGTCGGTGATCCCTGCCTCTGTCCATCCTGGAGAAAAAGGATTCGGACCCTAGGCTGCCAGGCCCACAATTTCTTAGCACATTTCATGTTTATTTGTTTTCTTTACCTTATAAATTATGCATCTACGTACATAGTGTATATCTTGTATCTATCTGTGTGTCGTGCGTGGCATATCTACTCTTGTTGACATGTGTGTCCATCTTCTGCGCAACTTTCAAGTACACATCCTGTATTGTACTGTCATTTCTGCAAAACGATCCAGTATGTGATCCAGCATACATACATAATTACATCATGATATATTATGATATGATTCACCTAAATCCAGTACAGTACTCCACTTTACGGACGTCTATTTGTCAGTCATGCCCCACCATCTCCCTCATGGGATGCATCCTCCATGGGGTACACAGGTGAGCCCTGGAAGCCGTAAACAGGTTGGTACACCGGTGAGGTCCGCCGCTGTGTGGTGGGAAAGCTCTCCATGCCTGCGTTCCGCAGGCCGCCGGGCTCTCCTGCAAGGACCCTCAAAGTCCAGGCCGAAACAAGGAGAAGAATAACGGATGAAATGTATATATACATATATAAATATATGCTCATCCCCGCCCACCAGGGCCTACCTTTTTTCCTATTACATTGACTGTTTCATTGCGAGGTCAAACATCTGTTATCTGCTATTTGGCAAAAAAACAATGCATTGGAGAGCCTTCTCCCCTTCCCCCATCCCAAAGTAGGTCTCCCAAGACTGTGTTTTTTTGTTTGTTTTTTTTGTTTGTGTTGTTTTTCGTCTTTTTTCCCTTGCTACCCCCCTTCCAAAACCCAACCCAAAACAAGTCATCCAAAATGTGTGTATGTTTATTCCTTCTGTTGTGGGGGAGAGGTGGCGAGCTAATCATTTAAATATATTATATGCATCGCTATTTGGGTGGTTTAAGCACCCTAAACTCTATCTCCATGAGGCTAGAAAAGGCTTGTTTGTGGCAAAATTCATTCGAAACCAGAACTGTATTTCTTTGAAGCCTGTGAGGCCACTATTCTAGTGTTTCCATGTGATTGTGTTACAGTACTACCTTCCATTGAAAGAAGTAAACCACTTTTGTTACAAAGGGAAAGCAACCCCCTGATTGGTTGAACAGGTTATTGGCATGTTCAATGAAATGGTTGCCATTGATACAGTGCCGTCAATGCATTCTGCGCTGGGCCAGCGAAAGTCCACCAAACAACCTGATGCTACAAACAACCTGATGCTAATGTGTTGTTTGCCAGCTGGTCTCACACTAATGCCTTGCCATGGTGCGGTCTGTCATCGTTGAAATTATATTCTAGTTAATAGATGTTACTGCAAGTACAAACCAGCAGTACCGCAAAAGGCGGTGGCGGAAGTTTCAAAAATAGGAAACCTAGAGGAGAGGTTGGTTGTTGTGAATCACGGATGGCAGAGCGAATCCACTGATGGACCCAAAGGTGGTTGGAGCTGTGTTTTTTGAAGTGGTTGCAATGGTTGCAGTGGTCACCTGGTCGGTCATCTCACCCACAACTGCTGGATGTAGTGTGGTGTAGCGCAGCTGCAGTTGTAGTTGTAGTGTAGTGGAGATGTAGTTGTGGTGAAATGTAATTAGTGTAGTGTAGTTGCGTTGCAGTTGCGTTTGTGGTGGTGTAATGAGTGTAGTGGAAGTGTAGTGTGGCGTAGTGTAGTGTGGTGTGGTGTGCTGTAATGTAGTGTGTGCAAAGTAATTTGTGTAGTGTAGTTGTAGTGTAGGGTACTGTAGTGTAGTGTAATGTATTGTAGTTGTAGTTGTAGTTGTAGTTGTAAATAATGTAGTGTAGTGTAGTGTAGTTCAGTGTAGTGTAATGTAGTTCAGCGTAGTGTAGTGTAATGTAGTTCAGTGTAGTGTAGAGTAGTGTCGCGTAACGTAGCGTGGCATGGCGTGGTGTGGTGTAGCGCAGCGTAGTGTAATTGAGTGTAATGTACTGTAGTGTAGTGGAGTGGAATGTAGCGTAGTGTAATGTAATCAGTGTAGGGTAGTGTAGTGTAGTCTTATGTAGTGTAGTTGTAGTTGTAGCTGTAGTTGTAGTTGTAGTTGTGGTTAGTGTGATGTAGCGTAATGTAGTGTAGCGTAGTGTAATGTAATTAGTGTAGTGTAATGTAATGTAGTGTAGTTGTAGTAGCAGTTGCAGTTGCAATTGAAGTTGTAGTTGCCGGTGTAGGTGCAATGTAATGTCATTCAGTGTAGCGTAGTGGAGTGGAATGTAGTGTAGCGTAGTGTAATGTAGTATACTTGCAGTTGTAGTTATAGTTGGTGTAGTGTAGTGTAGTGTAGTGTAGCGTAGTGAAATGTAGTGTAGTGTAGTGTAGTGTAGTGTAGTGTAGTGTAGTGTAATTGAGTGTAGCGTAGTGGAGTGTAGTGTAGTGGAGTGTAGTTGAGTGTAGTGGAGTGTAGTGTAGTATAATGTAGCGCAGTGTAGTGGAATGTAGTGCAGGTGCAGTTGTAGTTGTAGTTGTGGTGTAGTGTAGTGGAGTGTAGTGCAGTGGTGGTTGTAGTTGAAAATGCAGAAAACCCTCACGTTTTGCTCACTTTTGACAAGGTGCACAATCCCTTGCGCCTGCCACGCGAAACGACATCTTTACGTCCAAAAGCACTCTGCACTCATGTTTTCTACACTTTTGACTTCGAAATGTGCTTCGCGCCAGAACGGCGTGCACTTTTTGGACATCTCAACTTCCAAAAGTGGACCGAACATGGTGTGCTTTGTACATTTTGACTTGGAAACGTGCTTCGCGCCACAATGGCGCGCACTTTTTCGACATCGCAACTTCTAAACGTGCTCCGAGACCCAGGTGTTTTGTACATTTTGAGTTGGAAATGTGCTTCGCGCCACAACGGTGTGCAATTTTTCATCTCTCATCCGGCCAGCTGGCTCCGCACCTGCCGCTTTAGCGCGCCTACTTTTTGACCCTCCGGAGCCACAAATCAATGATAAAAAAAAGTGTTTCGCGCACCTGGATCTTCTTTCTTCTGAGGCTTTCTCTTTTTTGATCTTCTTTCTTCTTCTCTTCTCTTCTCTGACTCTTCCACTTCCCATCTCTGCCTTTCATCTGTCCATATTGTCGGAAGTTTGACTTCTAAACTTCCTTCGATACTGTTTCATTTAAATAATATTCTAATTAATAGTGGAAGTACATATAATGTTGAATGAGTTTGGGCTGCGCAGCGCAGCGGTTGACCCAAAAAGATGCAACGCATTGAGTTAAAGGCAAAATTGCAAACAATATCAGGCAATGCAGTTTTTTTCACTTGCTTTCATTGCGCAGGAGAAATATGTATATAATATAATAGTCTATTAAGTTTTGTGCCTGTGCTACATTCCCAGCTGCTTTGAAGAAATGAGGTTCTTCAAAGAAGTGCGGTTTTCCTTACAAAGCATCCACTGCAACCAAAAAAGTTGTTGTCATTTATAAGCTGGTTGCTTTTGAGCTAATCAAATGTTTTCTTTCAGGAAGAGATCTCTTTGTGTGCCTTTATAGAAAAACAACATTTGTTATCTACAATGTGCATTGTGTTCTAAAGTGCGGTATTCCTGCCTTCTTCCTTTATCATGGTAGCACTAACATTCCTTCAGGATCCTTCAGGCAAATACTGTCTTCTTTAAAGATTGAATACTTAACTTTACATTACAATCGTATTTAAAAAGTTTAGTTTAGTTTAATTAAGAGACATGACATTGTGTCAAATTATGCGGTGTATCCTCCAAAGATGTAGCATTCCTCTCAAAGAAGCTCAACTGGCCTTTATGTCTGAAAGTAGCACCATTTCTTTAAACAAAATGTAACACCCCTTGTCATCGAAACCCAGCCGCCATCTCTTTGGAAGGAACAACATTTGTTTGAAGGAAAGGCTTTACTCAGCAAAAAGAAAATTGAATCAGCTGCCTGTTTTGAAAGTTACACAATGTTTTGAACATATGTAACAATTCTTTGAATGACACCTTTTCTTTGGAAATATGTAAGGCTCCTTTCAAAGAACTCGAGCTGCGCTCTACTGGGACAAGAACAACATAATTTTACATCCCAAAGGCTTCACACCTGAAAAGAAGAATTGCACATCCCGAGGAATACTACGCATGTTTTGTATACAAGACTTTTAATAATGACTTGACAAGAATGACTGTGGGGCAAGATGAATCAGATTTGGTTCCGATTAATCTGGATGAATAATAATCTGGATTGATCTTAAGGAACCAAACACCCAAAGAAATGTTAGTATATAAATCACACAAAAAGCTGGACAAAGAAAATACTTGTTTTTTGACTGTAAATACCACCAAAAAAAGCTCAAGGTAGGCCCTGGTGGGGGTGGGGTGACCATATATATATTTATATATATATGTATGTGTATATATATATAAATATATATATATGTTGGTGCGAACTGTGCTATACTCATATGAACAGTTGTCATTTCCTTAGTACATCGAAGACCTCGGGTTAATCAAAAAACCCGTCCTAAGTAGCCAACTAGCCGCCGTTCCATGTAGCCCACCAGGTGCTCGTGTGACCTTTGAAGTTCTTCCATCTGAGTGCTGGTTTTGTAGAGGGCTTGGCAAGCCCAGGTCAACCTGTAGATGCTGCCGGTGCCGGTGGTTGGACGATCTTGGGGCCCCCAAAGGGGGCCAAACACAGCTCTGTGTAGTTTGCTGCCGCTATAAATGGATGTGGAACACATTATGGCCCATGGTATATCATTATATCACTGTCATAAGTCACAAGTATTGTATGAGATGGCTGATCATATATTCACACCCAATTTATCATTTATGGTCAAGAAAAAAGGAACAATCATTGCAGTAAGCTACCCTTCACGAGGCTTTCCCCAGTGGACTAAATGCACTGAGAACTGTCCAAAAATCATATGCAATCACCAAACATCGTCAAAATATATCAAAAGAGTATATGTCATCGTAATATTAAATTGTTATGATCCTTGAATACTTCGCATTATAATACACACACATATATACGTAGAAAAATATCTCTCTATATATATATATATATATATCCAATATAAATATATATATATACATATATCATATATATATATATCAAATATATATATACATATATCATATATATATATATCAAATATAAATATATATATATATACATATCATATATATATACATATCATATATATATATCACATTATCACATATATATATATATTATCAAAAATATAAATATATATATATATAGTTGATATCTATATTTATATATGATATATATATGATATATATATATGATATATATAGAGAGAGATCATATTCATCCATTTTTTAATCCTCAACAAAGTACATGAGAAAAGACATGACAATCCCATGGATTGACCGGCCATGCCAGGCAGGCGTTTCCACCCAGTGAAGCCGTGCGGCCTATCAGTTGCCACATCAAGACCAGCATGCAAATCATCCAACCTGGCGTCCAGATCTGATCAGCACGGCTGTGGCTGATGTCAGTCGTGGCGGGCAAGCAACCGAACAAAGCATCCAAACACGGGGCCAATTTCAATGGCAACTGATATGGGATGTTTTTCACCAGAATGGGAGTTCAAGCAATTTGTTGTAAGAAAAAAAGTGAGGATCACATTTTGAGGTCCAGCTAACCAGGATCCATATCTCCAGGGGTCTAGCCGAAAGCAAAAGGCCGTTATGACATTATATGACCACCCATTTCTAGGGAAAGCCGTATCGTTTTCCTTGAATCTAATTGTAACATAGCAGGGTTCGGAATGGGAGTGAGTGACCCAAAGAGGTTGCCTAGCATTTCAGGAGATGTATATATATATATAAATACAGACTACAGTATATAGTATAATAGTATACAGTATACAAATCGATCTATCTATTCATCTATCTATCTGGCTATCTATCTAAATCTATCTATCTATCTATCTATCTATCTATCCATCTACTTACCTATCTACCTCTATCTATCTACCTCTATCTATCTACCTACCTAGCTATCTGTCTATCTATCGATCCATCGATCTATCTATCTACCTATCTATTCATCTATGTATCTACCTATCTACCTCTATCTATCTACCTCTATCTATCTACCTACCTATCTGTCTATCTATCGATCTATCGATCTATCTATCTACCTATCTATTCATCTATCTATCTGTCTATCTATCTATCTAAATCAATCTATCTATCTATCTATCTACCTACCTCAATCTATCTACCTCTATCTATCTACCTACCTATCTGTCTATCTATCAATCTATCGATCTATCTATCTACCTATCTATCTATCTATCTACCTATCTATCTACCTATCTATCTACCTATCTATCTATCTATCTATCGATCTATCATTATCTTCATTTCTATCATTATCTATCTATCTTACATTATCTTTCAGTATCTATCATTATCTAGCATTATCTATCATTATCTATCATTGTCTATCATTATCTATCATTATCTATCATTATCTATCATTGTCTATCATTATCTATCATTATCCATCATTATCTATCATTATCTATCATTATCTATCATTATCTATCATTATCTATCATTATCTATCATTATCTATCATTATCTATCATTATCTATCTGTCTATCTTTCTTTCTTTTTTCTATCTACCTACCTACCTACCTAACTACCTACCTATCTATCTATCAATCAATCAATCAACCAACCAATCAATCAACAAATCAATCATTATCTAGCTATCTATCATTATCTATCTATCTATCTATCCATCCATCTATCCATCCATCCATCTATCTAAATGAGTAGTGGGCGAAATTTTATGTTAAATTTGTATAATGCCCTGCGCAAGTTGGGGTGATCCCCTATCGGTCGTGAGGATTTCAGTATTCCCGGAGGTATCACAAATGGGGTATCGGTATAGGGCCGTCCCCTATCGGTTATGAAGGTTTTGTGCAACCTCGGAAAGGCCAAGGCGAAGCAAGACTAAAAGTAGGAAGTCTGACCACCATCTTGCCGCCGGGTCCAGCAGTCTGATTGAAACGCTTGGGATCAACATCCCGGCTGGGCCCATGACCCCAAAAGCCAAGATCAACATAGTCATAGAATGTCATAGATATTAATAATCATGGTGTTGAAAAACTAAAACTCCATGAATGCATGGAAAATCCATGGAATCCATTCTCTGACTATGTGATGAACTACAAAGCCAGACCTCGGTGTGCAGCAATTTTAATGTTGGTCAGCCCTCAACAGGATATGACACGCGCAGTTGTTGCAAGAAATCGTCCCTTCTGGAAGACCTCAAATTCTCCAAACGTCCGACGTATCCAGCACCAGCGGCCAACAGAAGAAAAATGTCAAAACCTAATCATTCTGGGAAAATTACAATATTTCACTGACCTGAATTAAGGCCATTTGTTTTTTTGTTTGATTCCCCTTATTAACCATGATTTCCAGTGAGGTCGCAGTGAGATCGTTATAATTTACCCAGATCATTGATTCCAAAAGGGCTACCTGAAATACCCCAAACAATCCTCTTTGCAGATTGATTTTAGCAGCGTGCCTTCTCAAGTTGCTACATCAGAGTTAATTACATGCATCATTGGCCCACTTCAGCATGCTTGCTCCCAACACCCCAGGTAACAGGAGTGGCAAATTGGGTAAAAATAGAAGTAGAATGACAAATTTTCCCGCTATCTCTCTCCATCGCTGTCAGGTCACTCTGCCCTAGCTGTGCTAGGAAGCGAGAAGCCAATTTTCCCCTAGCTTTGTGACAATTTTCACCAAAAATGGGCTGGAGCAACCCTGTGAAACCATCAAACACTCGCGTTGTTCCACGAGAATCAAACTTTGAGATTACAGGGCCCAGGAGTGCCAACCCTCTGCCTGCGATCCATCTTGCCCATCTTTTCCTGCCTCGGCTGCGCGTTTTTTCATAGCTCGAACTGGCTCAACGTATGGCGAATCATCCTAAATAATGTGGTAACCGCAAGGTAGGATGCTTGTTGGGATACTTGTTGGGGTAAGTGTGGAATGATTCTGGTAAACCACCCAAGTAGCCATTTGGGACTCATTTCACATCATCCCTAATAAGAGTCAACCCAATAAGGCACCCCAAAAGGGAATGGTGTATGAATGCTGCAGACATTCTGAAACCAGCACCCGCGAGGCGGTGAGACACAGGTTGTAAATGTGGCTACTATCCCAACTGGGGACCCATATGCCAGCATAAGGGTACACGAACATGGTTGGAAAATTCGGAAATGTTGTGAAATGCCCCATGGCTTTCTGCGATCTATACTCATTTATAATTACAAGATGAGTTTTGGATCCTGTCCCATATATTTTTTAAAGATGTTTAGATTATACCATACTTCCAATAGTCTCCCGTATATTCCATATATTTCCCAACTGGTTTTCTATGTTTCAACGGCAGAAAAAGTGCGCCGAGGTGCTGCAACTGCGCAAAGGTCTCGAAGTCGCTGCTAGACCTCCGGGATATACCCCGTGGTTAAAATAGAGCTCTGTAGCTGGGAAAATCAAGCAACTCGTGGTTAGATATTCGGTTATAAGGGAAAATATATATATATATATATTACAATATGTATATATATATATACTATAAATATATATATATATACGATATGTATAATGTACAATGTATGATGTGCCTATATATATATATACCAGGAGCTTCAAAGACCCAAAAAATTGTAGGTCCAGTGAAAAAACCTAGTTTTTTTGAGAAAAACATGTTTTTGTAAAGAACCCATATTTTGGGTTTTTGTTGGATTTGCACAAATTTGTCCAAATCGGGTGGACCTGTATCAAATTTCTCCTCATTACATGTGGCAATTTCATACTGACAACTTGTGAAAGCTGTGAGACAGAACGCGCGATCGAAACCGAAGCAAGCGTTATCAGACACGATGCGCGCATTCTCCACCGGCTGCAGTTGCCTCCTATGCTGCGAACTTTCCCTTCAGCGGGACTGGAGGTAGTCAAAAAGTCACAATGGATAATGGATATGCATGGCATTTCAAAAGTCAGCTTTTCAGATATGAACCCAGTAAATAGCTCCGGTAATCTGGGTTGTTTTCTTTTTGTCTGGATCGGGCAATTACCGGTTCGATCTTGCAAAACCACAAGCGGAGCCTTAAAACTCGACGTCGCGCCGTCAATTCGCAGAGGCAAAGGACCCATATTTTGAGTACGGGTTAGTATGGGTTAAATATGGGTTAAATATGGTTTAAATATGGGTTACAAAAAATCGTTTTTTGTTTAACTATATCAGAATATGGGTTTAGTACATTTTAGTATACGGGTTAAATATGGGTTTAGTACGGATAGTACGGCTTAAATATGGGTTTTTGATGGTTTTTGTCATTTTTTGATATTTTTTGGGTACAGACCCTAAAATTCTCATCCGAAATGATTAAAAACTGAAATTTCGATTGTTTTTTTTATGATTTTGTTATTTTTTTCGATACTTTTGTTCGACTGCTTGTTGGACTTTGGCAAGCCATAATCATTTTTTCCCAATGAAAAAAATACAGCCATGTTTCAATTTATGCTTCTAGGGGTGGTTCTTGGGAAAAAATCATCCAACGACTCCAGATTGACTGTGATCACACTTAATGTTGTCCGACATGTTCCAAGAGCATCGGGCCCTTTCTTGTGAGAACTGCCAGCCAAAGCCAGCGGGGTGGAAGTATAATCAACATGAAGGGTACTGAGAGGGATAGATCCAAGGCTGGTACGAGTATCAATAAAGGGGTCTGAATCGTCTAAGGGAACGAATCATGAGATGCCATGACACCAAGTGTGAGAACAAGTAGGTTTTTTCCCTAGTAAAGAAAAAGACCAATATTTTCTGAAAAACCGGGTTTTTTTCATAACTGAAGAAAAAACTATTTTTTTGGAAAAAGACCTACAAATTTGTGGGTTCTTGATGCGCTAGGCATATGTAAATATATACTACAATTATATATATATATATACAGTATACATATATAACATTATATAACCACTTTGATATGTTGGAGTATCCACGGATCGCTAATTGAGGGACTGGAAATAACATGGCAACCAGGAATTCGCGATTCCTGGCGAGATATTGGGCTATATATCCCCGTCAAGGGTCGCAGGTGTGAAATCCAGAGGAAGCGCTTATATTTCGATATTAACCCCATGTAAAAGGACACCACAATATGTTTTCCTCTGTGGTTCTTTGAGACCAACAGAGTGATTTCAGAGGTTCGCCACCAGAAACCACCGTCGATTGACCCACTGAAAAGTCGATGGATGTCAATTGGCACCGCAGAACATGACTGCCTTCAGCTTTAATTATCAACCTCGCTCGCTGATCTTGTAAATCTGTATATCGCGAACAGACTTCAATCCAAATTGAGGGCTTCATAATGTGTCATACCAATCAAATAATCAATGCCATGGCATCCGTATGTGTCCCTATCTGGGTTCATGTTCAACACCAAAGCGATCGGATTTCAATCTTAACGTTCTATATGTTCTATTCATTTAGAGATACTTTAAGGATTCCAGTTCCAAATAAGATCTTCAGTCAGAAAGGTATGGGTCCGTTTTAAGGTTCCAGTTGCAAAAAAAGATAATTAAGGCCGGCTTGGATACAAATAAACCCTCATTTATATATATCCCAAAAATGCTTCGATCAAGCAATGGAACAAGGACAATGTATGGTTCCACTCCGAAGGTCTTCCATTCAACGAATCTTTTTGTACAGGAAACCTATGGAAGCCATCATATCTCCTGGGAAAATTCATGGAAAATCCATGGGTGATCATTGCAGCGCCTTGGATCTGGATCCGTCGGCGGTGCAGGAGGCCTTGGGCCGCTTGGCAGGGCATTGGCTAATGTCATGGTTGTCATGTATGGACCCTAAAGAAGACGAGGATTACAGGGTAAATCAAAAAATGGGGATGTATGCAAGTTAAATGGTTGATACATGATGACTTTGCTGAGGATTTATCATTGGATGTGCATCCACGGCTCCACAGCTGGGCAACCTGATATGTTTCAATCATTTTCAAAACATGGCTGTTCCACATCCACTAGAAACTTGGTATTATGCGGTATGATAATGTATGATATAATTACCAGTATGGACAGGTGCCCATCTGGACCAATCCCCATTGCATATGTTTAGTATACCCATCATGTCATGTTTCTTGGGTCATGTCCCGTACCCATTGCATGGGACTTGGCCATCTGATCGGCTCGTTGTAGCATCCGGACACCACGCGATATGTTTGTTGCCCCTTTTTTCTGGTGCACAAGAACTGGTCACGAAAACCAAAAATCATTTTAAAATACCAGAGTGGTACACAAAATTTCGGCCAAAAGCTGGAATTCGCAACTTCAAAACTAAGAATTGTTCGATGAAAACTGCGATTGGGACATTCGGCGAATGTGTCGTCGAAACCAGCGTCGCTGAACCGGTGGTTCAAACAAGACGGGACAGGAGGTGAACAACTGATGAAAAATGACCAACATTATAAACAAAATATATCAAATTATGTATATAATCATATAATATCATATAATATAATATCATATGTGTATGTATATATATATATACAGATACCACATCCAGAAGCTAAGTATACTGCTCTCGTTTGCAACTTGGAGCCGTGGCATCAAAGTGACCAAGTACAGCTGGCCATTGAATGCCATGGCTGAAAACTATCAAGCCCCGGATTTGATAGATGGTTGCATTGGTTGCATATTAGAAGTTACACCTCTTTTTTGTATCCAGTGATTATCATTTGTGGTCACCAGACCCATTCAACAAAGGGGTTTTTAAGATTCCATCCCATGGTGTTAACATCATCTAAAGTCCCCGTGCCGGGCAGATTCAGTTTGCCATAAGAGGACATGGCTGAAGAAACAAACCTGGAATTCTTCTCATTCACAGGGTTTGCGTCAATACCCTCATGAATATCCTGAAAATGAACAGCGTCAACAAATTAGAGATCATATTCTTGGAGCGATTCATATATACACGGCAACGTATCCTTGTTGGAATCAGGAACCTTTCAGTT
>CAMXCT020000187.1:145000-167500 GCA_947184155.2 Cladocopium goreaui
CAAAATCACTCGAAGGCAGAGTTTGCTCGGTTACAATGGTATACAATGGTGTATATATATATACACACAGTATATGTTCGGTTAAATCACCAGTTTATACTTTCCTTTCCCTTTCCTTGTTTGCACCAACGTCTGAGACGAGAGATAACATTTAACAAACAGTTCTCCGTTCGTCTGATGACATCTGAGCCAAACAAGCCAAACAGCATGAGAATCCCCATGTTAGCCATCCAAAAAACCCTGCGCACACCACGAAAAAAGAAAGGTTGTCTAGTGACCAAAGCATTTCAGACTGTAAACCCGCAAATGGCACACCACAAAGGGACGACTTTTTACGGCTAGGGGTGACTTAACACGACCACCAAGTATTTACAAACCAATCAGAGGTTGGAGACTCTTGAAACCTTGAAAAACACGAAAAACATGATGATCAACATGACCAACGGATGGATTTAGCGGTTGAAGGGAAACAATTCACCCGAAAGCACGGTTTTTACCCACATAGGGGTTTCCGTCCGATTTTCCCTCCAACCAATTCCCGGGATATGAATTATGAACATGATGTGAATCCATGTGAATCCGTGCTATACACTTGCCGATGCCCACACCTACTTTTGAGTGACCGCTCGGGCGCAGGCAACTACATACGTCAGCTATTGAGATCAATACTCATCGCCGAGGATTTCCTGACTTTAAAGGACCATGGACATGCAATGACGATATTGACACACTTTGGGTAGATAGATAGATAGATAGATTAGATTAGATTAGATTAGATTAGATTTAGGATTAGGATTAGGATTAGGATTTAGGATTAGGATTAGGATTAGATTAGATTAGATTAGATAGATAGATATATATATATTATATACATATAATTGTACGTATAGATACAGGACCTTAAAGGTCCTCTCAGCAGCGTAGAATCCGCGGGGTTGTTGGCCAAGAATCCGTGCACCGCTATAACTATCAGGGTCACCCCCGTAGAGCACCACTATGCCTCGGAATCCGCATGGGTCATCGGGCCCCCCAAAATGAACAGATTCAATACGAAACCACAGTTTCAAAAAGGGGTATTTAATCTTAGGAGGAAGGGATTACTGACTAATTACATCTACAATTATCCCAATTCATCCAAATTCAGACCTGGCTAGCCAGCTTTGACAATGGTGCAGTTGGGTGACTTCGATCATGGATAGTTACGCGGCACTTGCAATTGCTCAGTATTCAAGCGAGAAAATGACACTCAAACAGGCGCTGTTCCGACGAATTTTTGACTCCTCTGCGGCGTGCCAGAAACTCAAATCAGTCAAACAAATCCGTCTTTGGCCAATGCAAACCTGAAAAGGATGGAGGAGAAAAAACCATTCAAAACCCCTATTGATGAATGATTGACTGTTGAGGTTGTAGTACCTATAGTGATACCTTTGGAAAAAGAATGACACAATTTGCGCTGACAACGGCTGGTTTGCCACCCACGCCATGCTGTTCGAGGTGCCGCACTGACTGGCAAACCATGCGGACTTGTTGGCGTCGTCCGCACGGACACCCAAGCCACCGTTGAGCAAATGTCGCAGCGCGGTCACGCGCAAAGCCACTGCAGGGATCAGCGAAATGATCCTGACAGGCTGTGAATTGCTGGTGCGAAACTGCCTCTGGGAATTATTTCTTAACATGGCAATTATCTAAATGTTGTGCATATCTACATTTGTTTAAATATAAAGTGCTGCATATATGTAAAATTATGTAAATATATTATACACACATGTGTATATATCTATAATGATTATGTGTGTGTGTGCAATATCAATACCCAATAAAACCCGTGAAAACGGCGGTCAAAAACACAGCAATGCTTTTTAAAATACCTAGGATTCAGGCGCGAAAGAAGTGCATCCAGGAATCAAAATCGCCAGCGAGAGCACCTCAGCATTTAGATGGGGAATGCCTGGAGGATAATCACACTTGGTGAGTGGTTTTTATTTGCCTGCGAATAAGTACCCTAGGTAGCTTATCCCATTTATAGATAGGGGGAATAGAAGTGATGGTAGGTTTACTTTCTCCAGCCTTTGAGTGGGTTTTAAGAAGCCTTCCCTGGCCCCTGTCAAAAAGTTAGCTAGCCATCTGGCAATCAAACATGGCTGGCTGGGCAACCCCCAATTAGTTCGATGATTTGACTTTTTAATGCTGTTTGATATAAGGGATTTCTCAGCTAGGCATGCTTGATTGAAGGGGTGAGGCCGTCAAGCTTCGTCGCGAGCATTAAAAGAACGTTGAACATTGCCAACATACGGTATATATGACTTGTGTGTGTATATGTAATTATGTATTATTTGTATGTATCTATATATTATATATATTTACATATATATATATATTATGCTTATGTGTGTGATTTGGAATCATATGCATTTGAGTGCACCATTTTTGGGACGACTCCATCAACTCACAGCAGAGATGCAAAGATCACAGGAGATAAAAGCACTGCCAGAAGCGTCACCAGGCCGGGACCTCGTGCGATGACCCACATGGGGCTGGAAAAATCTTTTCGGTTTGGGTCCATGGCTTTAGACTACGTGGGAAATGTGGAAATGGAAACGCTCTCATGTGCGAGTGGCACAACTTATCACAGCTTATTTTCATGTCGCTTTGATCCATTGAGCCGTTCAAATTCTATGACATTGTAGGAGCAAATGTCAAGAAACCGCATTCAAATGGATGGGAGGACCCAATTGAACAGTAAGCATGCCTTGCTGGCTCCACTCCATCCCAAACTATTTTCCAATACAGAAAGAGAAAAGCACCAAGGGTGAATCCACCTTAAAAACATCCAAAAACTCTCTCTGAACCGCTTCGCGCTTCCCACCTGAATATCGCACGAAGGGCACCAGGGGAGTCTCCACCAGCAGTTGAAAGGATTCCTTTCCCAGCACGAGCTGCAAAGGCTGTGCCGCGCACTTAAGGAGCATCGGCACACAGGTGGATGCTCCAGTGATACTGAGGCAGCGGCAGCACTTGAGAAAACGGGTGTTGTCATGTGTTGAACATTGTTGAACTATTGAATGGCGCTTGACAGCCAAAAAAGAAGATCCAAAACCAACACAAGAAGATCACCAAATTTTATCATACTTTAGCATTCCAAATGATTTCACAGAAAAAAATGGCCGGTATCAACCAACAAGAACGGGAATAGTACCCCAAAAACTAGTAGGCTGATTATCTGTCAAAAAACTGGCTCAAAAATCAGACCAAAACAAAATGGTTAACCCGAACACAACCTCTCCAATCATGAGATCGTCTTCTAATTAGTGGTTCCACCTTTGCTTCTACTCGCCGGTGATACAACAGAATGGAACATCCACCATTTATATAGATGATTTTCCCATGCACTCCATTTATTCCCAACCGTGGCCATCTTTGATGACCGAAGGGTTAGTGGATGTTAGTGGGTCTCATGGCCATCCGCGGCTCAATGGCCATCCCTCATCTGTCAAGGCTCTCTTTCTGCTTCGCCATGCTGGCAAGTTTCAGCCACCGAGCCCAGGCAGATTGAAGCACAAGGGTACTTGGCCGGCTGCCAATCTCCTGAAGCTTGGCCCAGTGGTTTCGGATGGTTTCGGGGTGGCTTGGAACAAAAAAAAGGAGGCCAGATTGCTACTTATGTTTTGTTTAATACTTTTAATATCTTTTATATAATACTTTTCAATACTTCTTAGGGGTGATGGGTTCTTAATGGTTCTTGTATAAAATGGTGGCATCCCCAAATCACCCAATAATTATCGTGTTTGTACTGAAACCCATAGTCTTGAAGATCCTCCATTTTGAGAAATACCATGAAATATTCAGAGCCGATGACTTAAGCCAAATCGTTGCCGCAAAGTAGATTGGCAGCTTTGGTTCGCCTCAAGTGACGCTCCGAAACACTTTTCTAGTTTTGTTCAAATCTCTTGGCACTGCGCCGGTGGCAAGTTTAAGCTTCCTTTCTCCCACTGTTATTGGGTGTTTTGCTTGGTTGAATTCCGATCTTGGCTGGTGAAATCAGCATCAGCCATCAGCAGTTTCTGATCCGTACTTTAACCTTGTTGCTACAGACTGCCCTAAACAACGTCACAGGTGTTTTTCGCAGCCTTTGTTCCTAGTTGACACCTTTCCTTCATCATCTTCGCTCTCGCGCGGTTGAAGAGTTCCGAGGATTTCTGCTCATAGAATCCGAAGTCAGTACCTGGTTCGGAAGTCTACAATGAATGTGCTTGGTGGTGGGTTCCAAAGGGGGCACCTAAACAAGGCCATTGCGGTGGATGAGTAAAGCATCCCATTTTTCCAGATTGTATTGTTCAGGCGGATCACATCGCTGGCCTAGATTCTAGGTTTCCAGCGGGTGGATGTATACAACCAATTTGAAAACCATGCGGTTCTGAAAAAGGACCAAAGTCCACAGGTAGGGATGGAAACGGAACATGACAATCTTAAGCCGCAAGCAAGCTAGCAATACTTTCACAGACTGTATGTGTCTAAATGCTATGGCCATGTCTAACCGTATGCAGCTGCGCATCATGTAGCATTCAAATCTGAAACCATATATATATATATAATTATATATATATATGCAAGTAAACATTTCTTAAATCAACCTTAAGCTTAGCACCATCGATGATCACTAGTGCGTTGGAACATCATGTGCAATCACAGCATAGAACTGGTAGCAATGCTTTGTAGGGCTCCCAAACAAGAACAATTCATATTAAACTTAAACAATATGAAACACCACCCAGAGTCACCATGGTTTCGTAAGGGATAAATCCTCTTGCCCGGGGCCATTCAATGGGGGGTGTCGGATATTAGGGGGATGGGATTGGATTATAACTGAATAGTTTCTTAGTGCTGTAGGAAAAGGTTACCGTCCATAACCCTAGCATATAAAATACCGACCAGCCAAAAAAAGAGACTCCGAATGGGCTGAAAACCCATGGACAACCGAGATCATCTTCCTGGAAGTTTAGGATTTCTCGTTGATATAGCTGACCGGAAAGGGCCCCACCAATCCTCACCATCAAGGCGCTTAGGATGCCAATGAGCAGGTTCATCAACAGCACCGTGACGCCCACGCCAGTGACGAAGAAGAGCAAATGAGCAAAGATGTACCTCAGGATCATCAGATTAATGGGATATAACGTACCTAATGAATATGTAGACCAATGTGCCAATGGGCATTGATGGGATATGATTAATTCAATCCTTATTCCAATAAGATAGTAAAATTGATGGGCTTAATGGGAAATTCATCAATAAAAATAAATGGATAAATTACACATAGTTCACCAGCCTGAAATACTGCCACACCTCTTCCCATCTCCACGCGTCAATAATAATAAAACCATTTTGGATCATTCTGAGAGAGCCTCCCTACTACCGGTCATTTCCAGTGACATCGCAGTCAGGTCTATCGTTACAGTTTGCTCAAATACATGACGCCAGCGACCTCTCGTGTTTTCCCCTCTGTTTGTTCAACATTGTTCAACCGTAAATCAAGCATGGGCAATGATGGGCGATGTAGGCGTGGGAGGACCCAACCTGACCCGACTTTTCGATGGCCCGTTTTGGTGAGTAGTTGTAAGCCACCATCATTCCCATTTTCAGGGATAGGGTGTCCCACCATTTCTTTTGCTGTCCCTTCAGGGATGCCATCACTAGTCGGCTTGTAGTTCCGCCCGAAGGAAGTGAATCAAACAGAACTTCAATCAGCATCGAAAAAAATATCAAAATGGAACAGCTCCGACTCTCCGACTTCTATCTTTGCAGACGTTCTTTTTCTCATTTTCTCCCTACTCCCCCAGTTTATCTCACCCACCAACATGACATAACACGACACCGACACCGGCACTCGTCGACGTCGTCCCAGTCACACCCCGTCGGGGCTGGGTGGAGGATCCACCGGATTTAAGATTCCCGTGACGTTGTCCCACTGATCTCGCTCCAAGCTGGGATCCAATCCTTCAAACCTTGGCTGCATTGGCTGCCGGCTAGCACCTCTGTGTGTCAAAACTAGACGATTTCTGACTGGATTTGGTTGGAAATAACTCCGTCATCCAAGATACCAGTACAAAACAGGCGTTGAAAACAAGCGTCTTTACCTCCGACATTGCGAATGGAAACAGAACACGGTTGGATTGCCATGGGTTGACTACTGGTTGGTCGCTTCAACTCACCCCATAAATACGAACCTCCGTTGCGGATTTAAAAAAATGGGAAACCATTACACACCATTGTAGCTCTCAGATTGATTTGTTTTGTATGGATTCTGATGTGCGAGATGCAATCCAAACATGAAAAAAAAAGTCGCCATTTCAGGTACCTAAATTGGAGGTTCCTACAATGCGTAAGGTCATGTAAGATCTTTGTAAGGGCTATGTACTGAATGGAATATACCCGGCCTTGAAATATGGCTTGCTAGGTACAATACCTCCAGTTTAGATACCTGAAATGGCCATTGAAGAGACACGTAAACCCAGGACCCAGCAGCTAGCATAATATATGAATAACCTTGAAGGGATCAATTTGACAATGACACTGCGAGGCTCTATATTCTGGACCTCAATTTGGTAGACAACTAATTAAGTGTAGAGCAAGACTACGTTTGGCCCGCAAATGCCCAAACAGGCACAAGTTTTTCTGTCTTCGGATTGTTCAGAGGTCTAAAACATCTCCATGCAACTCGTAAAGATCGAAGTCCCCCCAAATGCCAAGCCGACCTATCTGCAACACCTGAGCGAAGCAAAAATCTGCGACAGTCGTGAGCAGTGTTCAAAACCTTTATTCGTCCCTCTGTAAGGGTTTCCATAGTTGGATTGTTCATTTTTCTATCCCAACATATTTTGGATAGTAGGACCCTCATTGAAATCTTCAATCAACGGGGGGTTTTGAACACTGCTCAAGTGACGAGCTAGCTCTACTTTTAGTTTCAAGTGGTCTTGGGCACTGATCAATGCGCAGTAGCGCTTGAAATGCATTGAATGGATGGAATCATGGATCTCCCGATCGGTTTGCTCCGGGATTTGTATCAAAAACATTATATTACATATTGACATATATTGACATATTACATGATGTAATATCAAGAACGCACCTAAAGTGTCAGTTTACCCTGAAGAAGGTGCATCAAACAGTGTGCAGTTGGGACCAAAAGTTCCCAGCCTATCCTATTCCCATGGTCTATGTGTTTTGGTCGGTACATATTGATACCATCTTGATAAGGGTTCAGTTAAACCATGTTAAGACCATCTCACAAAGTGTTCAAAATCCACGGCCACTCTTGATACCCTACAATCACAAAAAACGAACCCCCCCCCTCCAGACCCCCCTACCCAAACAAATAACCTTGAAATAACATGGAAATAAGAAAATAACCTGGAAATAACGTGGAAATAAAAATAAGCAGGAAATAACCTGGAAATAACCCTTATTTAAGGGTTATTTCCAGGCTGTAGACTTTGCATCTTTTCCCATGAAATCTACTTGAGAAGCAAGTCTAAACCACTCGTTACACGGTGTGATCTTTAATTAACAATCCCAACACAACATTGACTATAAGCTATCACCGCCTGAACGGACCCTTTTTGCTGCCAACGTTCCACATGAGATTTTCTTTATTTTGCCATTTATGTCTAGACACTTGTTTTTCCTGCATTCTTCATGCCCCTTCGTTTTTACCAACTTTTCTAGACTATTTCGATGTTATTTCCAACATCTCACTTTTTCCTGTAATTGTTCCATTTGTCACCTTATTTCCACCTTATTTCCCCCTTATTTTCAGGATATTTCCAGGTTATTTCCAGGTTATTTCCAAATTATTTCCAGGTTATTTCCAGGTTATTTCCAACGTCTCACTTTTTCCTGCATTTTTCCATTGTTTCCGCCTTATTTCCACCTTATTTCCACCTTATTTCCACCTTATTTCCACCTTATTTCCATGTGCACCTTATTTCCACCTTATTTCCATGTTATTTCCAAATTATTTCCACGTTATTTCCAACATCTCACTTTTTCCTGCATGTTTCCATTGTTTCCACCTTATTTCCACCTTATTTCCAGGGTATTTCCAAGTTATTTCCAGGTTATTTCAAACATCTCACTTTCTCCTGCATTTTTCCATTGTTTCCACCTTATTTCCACCTTATTTCCACCTTATTTCCACCTTATTTCCAGGTTATTTCCAACATCTCACTTTCTCCTGCATTTTTCCATTGTTTCCACCTTGTTTCCACCTTATTTCCACCTTATTTCCACCTTATTTCCAGGTTATTTCCAACATCTCACTTTTTCCTGCATTTTTCGATTGTTTCCACCTTATTTCCAGGTTATTTCCAAGTTATTTCCAATTGCACCTTATTTCCACGTTATTTCCACCTTATTTCTAGGTTATTTCCATGTTATTTCCAGGTTATTTCCGAAATCTCACTTTTCCCTGCATTTTCCATCGTTTTCACACTATTTCCACCTTATTTCCACCTTATTTCCAGGTTATTTCCAAGTTATTTCCAGGTTATTTCCAACATCTCACTTTTTCCTGCATTTTTCCATTGTTTCCACCTTATTTCCACCTTATTTCCACCTTATTTCCAGGTTATTTCCAAGTTATTTCCAAAATCTCACTTTCCCCTGCATTTTTCCATGGTTTTCACCCTATTTCCACCTTATTTCTATGTTATTTCCAAGTTATTTCCAGATTATTTTCAAAATCTCACTGTTTGCTATTACTTTCCTTGTTTTCACCTTATTATTTCTACCCTTTTTCCAGGTTATTCCAAAATCTAAAAATTTCCTCTTTTTTTCCATGGAATGCACCTATTTCCAGGTTATTTCGAAATATGTTCAACTTGCGTTCCAATTAATCTGTTCGTTTTCCATCAAACAACCAAAACCAGCAAGAGAAGCAACAAATGCGTGGTATGCTTTTTAAAGGATGGAAACCCTGAACATAGATCATTCTCTGGAAGAATCTTCTAGTCTAGCCAATCTCGCGCTGACCACTCTCATCATCGGAATGATCCTCCAGCTTTCGATTCTCAGTGGCAAGTGGTAACCAGGCAAATCCTCATTGGAGACTATTTATTTGGGGAGGGGGGTCTGAGGGGGGGGGTGTTTGACACCTATGATACAAACGTCTAATTGTGGTTTGTATTTCTCAGCTGATTATTATCATGTCTTATCATGTCTGATCCCCATAAAATAGAACAAGATTGAGCATGATTGAGGTCCCATTGAGGTCCCATTGAGCTGCCATGAGGTGCCAAGCCTTGCTATTTCAGGCGCCAAGGCTCCGCCGTGTATGCCTCGAAGAGGGGCCGGTACCACTTTCCGGCCACCACTTCGGCCGCTTCCATGCGCAGCTGCAGGTCGTAGTACGCGTGGGACGAGGCAGCTACAGCCATAAATACCACGAAGAAGAAACCCAAGGACTCTCGCAGAGCAAAGAAAATTGGCAAGAGCCGTGGCCCAATCCTGGTGATAAAGCTGATGTGGTGGGAAAACAAAAACAGCACATGTTCAAGGCACAGCTGATGTGGATTAATCTTGCATATAGAATCATATCGTTTCTTGTTACCTTGGCGCTTTCTACAATAAATGTCGGATATCATGGAATGGGGGTACGTTGCAATTCTGGTTTTCAAACATATACCTGGCATGGGGCGATCTCTGACCCCCCCGACCCATCAACCCTGGTGGCCCTGGTTGATGAAAAGAAGGGTGGAATTTCAAAAAAGAAGTGATCAAACTACTGTTAGTACATGTTACCATGGTACCATCAGAATTCGCTCAAAACTTCCATGTGAATAAATATCCCGAATTTCATGGATGTAGCTATACATGGGTCATCAAGCAGGGGCCACCAACAATCTTCTAGAAAACCCAACAAACAACGTATAAAACATATTATAGTTAACCATATACCATCATCAAACCATCATCAAACATCCCTCCTAGCAGGCGAAGCACCAGCCTAAGGCCGCCGGGGCCGCCAGGGCCGAGGTTCCAGAGTTCACCGCGGAGGCTGTAGAGCAGCTTCAGCCAGTTCCAGGCACAAAACGCTGCCATCCAGGCATCGATGCCGGGAGGCAAGGCCAGGCGCCGAATCAACGCGAACCTGGAACGATGGAGATCGGGGTCGTTGCGATCACCCGAAAGGATGACAGGAACATGGATGATAAGGATAATTTATATGTAGGAAAGAACAGAAGTGAGAGATGGATCATAAAGCAACCACCACGTTGGCTAAATACATTGCTCCATCAATGTCAGCTTGTTAAGCTTCTAAAAGACAGGTGTCGTCCTGCATGGCTGTCTCATGTTGGCTCCCACCAAAAATCCCAGCAAGGGCTCAGATGATGTTACGTACCCCTGATTTCTCAAAGTAACTACTAATTACTGTATATGGATTTGCAAGCACTTGGTGTCTGGCAGCAGGACTGTGTTTGATTGTGCTTGCAAGAATTACACTACGTTCGCACAAAGTTGAGGCACCACAATTCACGTCATCACCGTTCACTGCATGTTCCCAAAGCGCGCAAGACGCCCACTGGATTGTAAAAGCAGACTTATATATAATGTGACATTATGTATACACAGTGTGTCCGTGTATACTTACTATTATCATTATTGTCATTGTTGCCATTATCGCTACTATTGCAACAATCATTCTTTTGGCATTACTACTCTTACTATTATATTGTATAATTTGTATACGATTGGTGCTGGTATTACTAGATATCTATTTAGAAAAAATCACCGGTCTATCACCGTTTGTCACGCATCGGTGACGTGAACTTGTTCAATCTACTTGGATCATCCGCCCAAGTGGAGTTCAAGTCCCCATTCAGTGGGTTACCTATAAATGGATTAAAAGGGTTGCAGGAATGGGTAATGAGTATAAATGGATTATTAGATAATTACTGTAGGTAATAGATTATATACTATAATTAGATATCTATAAATGGATTAAAAGTTAATTGAGTATGGTAATTAAAATTAATTCACCACTTATGATCCGTGGGATGATCCTCCAATTACCCACCCTCCCCAACACGGCTGAGGTCCCACCATCCGACGATGATGAAGAGCACGTCTGTCAAATTGTCCAGAGCAAAGAGTTCTGCCAACACTTTCTTCATTCCTGGCGCGGATCAGGGTTCTTGATTTATCTTCTAAATCTTCCAACAGCTTCACCTTTTAATACCTTTTAGACCCTTTTAAATGTTTATATAATGATGTTTAGACGTTTAAACGCTATTCAACCAACAGACCTGGAATGTTGAGAAATCTGCAATCGATGGAAATCTATACCGTGACCCTTGCTTTCAGACCCAAATGTTACTGAATATTCCTTTCCAAATGTGAAAAGAACATGAACATGTTGGAATCAGCCAGCTGCTTGAAGCGTGTGTCTTTTCCGTCGCTCTGCTTCGGCACAATTCGTCAACCATTGCGACACCTCTTCCCCGCTTCCTGAGGCGTGGGTGGTGTCTAGTACCCTGTGGTTCGTCCTTTGGGTATGGGCCAAACTGGAGTCCGCCAAATGGAAATTTCAAATGACCAGGCATCATCAACGCCCAGGCATCTAGCTTCGTATGTGAGAACGCAATGGTTGTTTGAATGAAACCTGTTCGCTGCAAACCCTAGGTTTGCCCGCGGCGAATCCCGCATATCCTTTGACATGTTCAAATCCCTGCGTAGGGTTTAAGTTGTTTATTTTCCAAAACAACACACTCGAAAGCAACAAACCCTAAAACCCTAAACCCTAAATTAAAACCCCAACTCCTGAAAACTTAAAGTCAAAATCACTGCGCATAGCCAGTGTTTTCATTCATCCTCTGGTGATAAGTATATCATATTGTTTGGATTTGTTCGGATGTTTTGTTTGAGTGTGGGCGAACCCGGGGTTTGGAGGGAACTTGTTTAATCATCCACTGCATTCCACGTAGATTCAGGGGTTGGTAACTGTCCCATTTTGGGAATATTGGACATCACCTTATAGTAGCCATTATAGACCATATACCTAATGGTTGGGTGATGTTCAATGGGGACATTTAATGACCCATGAGATTTGTCCAAAAAAAAATAAGAAAGGGATTACTGTAAAAAGGGAGGTACCATATGGCACCACTCTACCACTACAGGAAAAAACTGTTTTACTAGGGAAAAATGATGAAGAATCAAACTTGCGGGTACCCTAAGTTCAATCAAAACCACACCTTTCTATTGTTGTAAGTTTGCATGAACCTAGCTCCTCAATTTGCGCTCACAAGACTGGCCTTGAAATCCCACAAATTGCCACCCAAATGATTTTCGCTGTTTGAGATGTGAGCTTAGAGTTTCAGGGTTTCATCTGAGAGTCTCTCTGTGCATTTTTGGTTGGGATCTTGCTGAGTTCCAGCTGATATATAGATCGACAATCACTTCGAACGTATCAAAATCGCACACTTAGAACTTAGAACATCCCCAGCCTGTCTCGTATATGGGGTCTGGAGAAAATGACAAAATGAAACCAGGATGCTCAGGGTGATGTAGTTTATGTGCGTGTGGTATTTAAGTGTTTTTTTCCACCCACCCAAATCCGCCGGCGCGCGTCAGAAACGAGAGGTCTTTACACTGTGTCAAGGGGGCAAGCGGCTGGGTGAGGGGGGGGTCCTCCCACCGGGTTTCGGCGAGGAGCTGGGGGAGGGGGGGGCCGTCCATTGCCTCTGCAGGGAAGTCCAGGAGGGTCGCTGCGAGTGGTCGCGTGGCGGCAACGGATGCGAGCGCGGCCCAGCGCAGCGCCCAGGCGGCGGCTGCCGTTGATCGTGCCCAGGTGGGTTCGGTGCGGGCGCGTGCTCGGGCGAGGTGCCGGACGAGGTGCACGGCTTCGGGCGACCACCGGCCTCCTACCTCCAACCCAAACACTGCAGGACGGCAGCGAGTGCTGGATTGGAATTCAGGGTAGGTCTGGGTGCATTTTCGGCGCGCGGCGTGGTTGAGTGTGACGCCGGGTTCACTGGCGGCTCTGGGGCGGGGTTCACCGTTGCGGTGGATGGGGCTCACCAAGGTAGCGTCGATTGCGATCTGCGCGCCGTGTCACACCGGCACTCCGCTGACGAGGACTTCAATCGCGCGCGCGTCCGGGGGAGGGGAGGGGAGATTCATGTTCCGCAGGAGGACGTTTGTACGGACACGGCCCCCTGCTTCGCGGCATATCCTGGCCACGGCGCTTTCCAGGGGGATGGACCGGACGCGGAGGAATCCGGAGGTGGCACAGGCGGCGCGATGGTCTCCCAAAGGGTCAAGGGCACCGCCGCAGCTGCAGCGGTGGTTGGTGAAGGGGAGGGGTAAGCGGAGGCGGCGCAGGAGGCACACTCGGTACAAGTAGGTATATAGATATACATATTATATATATATATATTACTATAATATATATCTATATCTATATATATATGTACATAATATGAGACCGTATTATTCATATACGATCATATACGTACATACATATATATATATATATGCCTCATACTTCCCATGGTTTCCATAATCATAATTTCATCGACCTCCCGTCCCCAACTCGGGGACGTAGCATGACGTAGCCCTGCGTCGTTTCGCATGCAGAACGATGAGAAAGATCAGCCAACCGACGGGGGTTCGTTCATAACGCACTTCGAAGGAGCAGATGGCCAGGGCCAGTACCTCGCTCGTTGGATGATGGCTGGATTTTCGAGGAAGATTTGCGGGTGTTCGTATTGTCAAATGTGATAAGGGAACTATATATTTTGATTTTCCATTAGATTTTTTTTCTGTAAGAAAAAGGAGAGAGAGAGAGAGAAAGAGAGAGAGAGAGAGATATATATATATATAAATACAAATCCTGAATTTGACCGCCAATTACCCGGATTGATCCTGATTGCAGATAAAATGAACTTTGGACCTGTCTGAATTTGGCTTTGGATTTCCATCAACAAATTTGTTGCTCGACTTCATTTCAGGCCCCACACTATGGACATCTTCAAATTTCGGCATCTCGTTGGAGTGGTATTTTTCAAGCTATGGGATGCTTGTGGGAATGGAGTGTCCGTTGCTTGTGGTCTCCCTTAAATGGTGCACACTTGTGCGTATAATGTGGTCAAAATAAACCATCCCCAATTGCCCCCATTTTTTAGGGGTGGTATAACCATCAACAATGGCATCGGAGTCGTACCTGGTGAGCCCCAGAATAGCCACAGATTCCAAGCTGAGGCAAGGGAGCAACACGATTCCAAGTGGGTGGTTCGGATTCAAACAGGGCACGACCTTTACCATCATTGCAAATCAGGAGCAATCCCAACAGCAACATACAACAACTATCAACAACTACAGGGATCAAAATCAAACGATACCTGACCAGAATGGCAATCGTATACTGGGCCGCACTTCTTTTGTAGCAATGATATATATATATATATATGCAACGATCACACCTTACAAGTAGACACATCTACACCCTTTGCTTGTGCAAAGGGTCCATAGACCACAGAGGTAGCCATGGGGGGCTAAGAATCCAATCCCAAACCACTAGGTCACCAGTGTTAAGCATTGGTTGCATTAGAAACATTTTAATACGTATAATAAATGAATATGAATGACACAACGAGCAAAACCCGAAGCACATCATACAGCGCACAGCATACAAAACAACCTTGCCAAACAGCTCAATGTATCCCAAGAATTGCCCCTTAAAAAAAACAATGGAAGCTGAGTTTGCCCCTTAAACTCAGCTTCCACCAGCGAGAGAACTGGTGCCACGGTGCCACCAACATTTGGAGGACAATCTCTAGAGCTGTGTGCAGCCGAAATTGTATCCATGCAATGGAGATCACCTCGGCAATGGCAACACCCAAGTGACCAAAGCTATCATTTAAAACTAATACCAAAAATAACATAGACCCGGGCAAGCCGGCGGCGGAAGTTTCCCAAACATAAATGACCTATAGTTCAAAGACACCCTGTCCCGACCGTGTCCTTCCCTCGACAACCGTTTGATTTTTTCAGCGAGAGACACTCCACACTCTTCACACTGCACTCTTCGCACTCCAAACTTCAAACTTCACACTCCACACTTCACACTTCACACTTCTCACTTCTCACTGCTTCCTTCACACTCCAAATCTCACACTTCACACTTCACACTTCACACTGCCCTCTTCGCACTCCAAACTTCACACTTCACACTCCACACTTCACACTCCACACTTCACACTTCACACTTCTCACTTCTCACTGCTTCCTTCACACTCCAAACTTCACACTTCACACTTCACACTTCGCACTTCACACTCCACACTTCACACTCCACACTTCACACTTCACACTTCTCACTTCTCACTGCTTCCTTCACACTCCTAAATCTCACACTTCACACTTCACACTTCACACTGCGCTCTTCGCACTCCAAACTGAAACTTCACACTCCACACTTCACACTCCACATTTCACACTTCTCACTTCTCACTGCTTCCTTCACACTCCAAACCTCACACTTCACACTTCACACTTCACACTGCGCCCTTCGCACTCCAAACTTAAACTTCACACTCCACACTTCACACTTCTCACTTCCCACTGCTTCCTTCACACTTCACACTTCACACTGCACTCTTTACGCCCCACACTTCACACTGCTCTAAACCTACGTGCAACAAAAAAAAATACTAGTCGCCAAAATGGAGAAAATCTGCTAACAAATCCATTTCGCAGCCTTCATGCAGCCACTCCAAGACGATTTCCGAGATCCAGCTGCAAAAGACAATAGTATGACAAATGCAGCCACAGTACGACGCAACCTTGACGCAGCCATTACAATGCGATCTGCAGAGACTGAGTTGCAAAACACAACAGAACTACGCGCAACGGCGTCGGAAATTGTAGCTCCAAAACCGGATCTCGACGCCAGAGCGAAAAAAAGACGATTTTGAAGCACTTTTTAAAAGGATTTTTAGAAGGAAAATCACTAGCGCCAAAATGGAGAAAATCTGCTAACAAATCCATGTCGCAGCCTTCATGCAGCCACTCCAATACGATTTACGAGATCCAGCTGCAAAAGACAATAGTATTACCAATGCAGCCACAGCACGCAGCAACCTTGACGCAGCCATTACAATGCGATCTGCAGAGATTGAGTTCCAAAACACAATAGAACTACGCGCAACGGCGTCGGAAATTGTAGCTCCAAAACCGGATCTCGACGCCAGAGCGAAAAAAAGGCGATTTTGAAGCACTTTTTAAAAGGATTTTTAGAAGGAAAATCACTAGCGCCAAAATGGAGAAAATCTGCTGACAAATCACTGTGGCAGCCTTCATGCAGCCACTCCAGTACGATCTACGAGATCCAGCTGCAAAAGACAATAGTATTACCAATGCAGCCACAGCACGAAGCAACCTTGACGCAGCCATTTACACTGCGGGAACGATCCTACAGTTGCCAAGCACAATGGAATTCCATCGGCAACTCCTCCACCAGCACCACTTGCAATCCCATTTACAGTGAGGGAACGATCCTAGAGTTGCAAATCACAATGGAATTCCATCGGCAACTCATCCACAAGCACCACTTGCAACCCCATTTACAATGCGGGAACGATTCTACAGTTGCAAATCACAATGGAATTCTGTCGACCACACATGCACGAAAAACAGTTGAAACCCCATTTACAATGCGGAACCGATCCGACCATGATCCGAGACCGATCCGAGCATGATCCGACCACACACGAGACCGTCTCGCACCCGTCGCACCGCTATAGATCATCGACGTTCGGGGACGCACTTTGTATGGAAAAACATAGGCTTTCGTGCATCTGCTATCTCTCAAAATAAACACATTTCGTGCGAGACTTCCTTCACAACTGCATCGGCAACTCCTCCACCAGCACCACTTGCAATCCCATTTACAGTGAGGGAACGATCCTATAGAGTTGCAAATCACAATGGAATTCCATCGGCAACTCATCCACCAGCACCACTTGCAATCCCATTTGCATTGCGGGAACGATCCTACAGTTGCAAATCACAATGGAATTCTGTCGACCACAAATGCACGAAACACAGGTGACACCCCATTTACAATGCGGAACCGATCCGAGAATGATCCGCCCATGATCCGAGCATGATCCGACCACACACGAGACCGTCTCGCAACCGTCGCACCGCAGAGGTAGATCATCGAGGTTCGGGGACGGACTTTGTATGGAAAAACATAGGCTTTCGTACATCTGCAATCTCTCAAAAACGCATTTCGTGCAAGACTTCCTTCAAAACTCCATCGGCAACTCCTCCACCAGCACCACTTGCAATCCCATTTGCAGTGAGGGAACGATCCTAGAGTTGCAAATCACAATGGAATTCCATCGGCAACTCATCCACCAGCACAACTTGCAATCCCATTTACATTGCGGGAACGATCCTACAGTTGCAAATCACAATGGAATTCTGTCGACCGCAAATGCACGAAACACAGTGACACCCCATTTACAATGCGGAACCGATCCGAGAATGATCCGAGAATGATCCGAGCATGATCCGACCACACACGAGACCGTCTCGCAACCGTCGCACCGCAGAGATAGATCATCGAGGTTCGGGGACGGACTTTGCATGGAAAAACATAGGCTTTCGTGCATCTGCTATCTCTCAAAAACGCATTTCGTGCGAGACTTCCTTCAAAACTCCATCGGCAACTCCTCCACCAGCACCACTTGCAATCCCATTTGCAGTGAGGGAACAATTTCTTTGACTAACTCGTTCCCTAACGAACTCTTTCTTTGCTAACTCTTTCTTTGCTCTTTCTTTGACTAACTCTTTCTTTGCTATTTCTTTCTTTGACTACCTCACATATCCTGACTAACTCTTTCTTTGACTAACTCTTTCCCTCACTAACTCTTTCTTTGACTAACTCTTTCTCTGACAAACTGTTTCTTTGACTAACTGTTTCTTTGACTAACTCTTTCCCTGACGAACTCTTTCTTTGCTAACTCTTTCTGTGACTAACTCTTTCCCTCACTAACTCTTTCTTTGACTAACTCTTTCCCTGACTAACTGTTTCTACCTCACATATCCTGACTAACTCTTTCTTTGACTTAACTCTTTCCCTCACTAACTCTTTCTTTGACTAACTCTTTCCCTGACTAACTGTTTCTTTGACTAACTCTTTCTTTGACTAACTCTTTCCCTGACGAACTCTTTCTTTGCTAACTCTTTCTGTGACTAACTCTTTCCCTCACTAACTCTTTCTTTGACAAACTCTTTCCCTGACTAACTGTTTCTTTGCTAACTCTTTCTTTGACTAACTCTTTCCCTCACTAACTCTTTCTTTGACTGACTCTTTCCCTCACTAACTCTTTCTTTGACTAACTCTTTCCCTGACTAACTGTTTCTTTGACTAACTCTTTCTTTGACTAACTCTTTCCCTGACGAACTCTTTCTTTGCTAACTCTTTCTTTGACTAACTCTTTCCCTGACATTCTAAAAGTCCGTAACACGGAAGTTTCTCCCCCTAAACTTCCTTTGAATATATGTTGTAAACTAATCGAAGGAAGTTTAGAAGTCAATTTTCCGACAATATGGACAGATGAAAAGCAGAGCAGGGAAGAGGCAGAGAGAAGAGAAAGATTAGAAGAAAGAAGAGTAGAAGAGAAAGAGTAAGAAGAAAGAAGATGCAGATGCGAGAAAAGGTAGGAAAGTCGCGAAACACTGTGTTTTTCCAATGATTTGGGGCTCCGGAGGGCTCTAAAGCGGCGGGTGCGGAGCCAGCTGGCCAGATGAGAGATGAAAAATTGCACGCCGTTGTGGCGCGAAGCACATTTCGAAGTCAAAATGTCCAAAACACACCAGGTTCAGACCACTTTTGGAGGTTGAGATGTCGAAAAGTGCACGCCGTTGTGGCGCGAAGCACATTTCCAAGTCAAAATGTACAAAACACAACAGCTTCGGACCACTTTTACTAGTTGAGATGTCGAAAAAGTGCACGCCGTTGTGGCGCGAAGCACATTTCCAAGTCAAAATGTACAAGACACACCAGCTTCGGACCACTTCTGGAAGTTGAGATGTCCAAAACACACCATTCTCGGACCACTTTTGGAAGTTGAGATGTCGAAAAAGTGCACGCCGGTGTGGCGCGAAGCACATTTGGAAGTCAAAATGCACAAAGCACACCATTCTCGGACCACTTTTGGCAGTTGAGATGTCGAAAAAGTGCACGCCGTTGTGGCGCGAAGCACATTTTGAAGTCAAAATGTTAAAAACACTAGGGGTTCGGACCACTTTTTGGAGGTTCAGATGTCGCTTCGCTTCACTACACTACACGACTACCGACTACATTACACTCCACTACACTACACTACATTACACTACACTACATTCCACAAGACTACAACTACAACTACACAACTACACTCCACTAGACTCCACTACACTCCACTAAACTAAATTACACTACACTACAGTACATTACACTACACTACATTCCACTACACTGGCATTACTCTACACTACATTACACTGAATGCCACAGATAGACAGGTAGACAGATAGACAGATAGATAGATAGATAGACAGATAGACAGGTAGACAGCTAGACAGATAGACAGATGAAAGAGAGAGAGAGAGAGATAGATAGATAGATAGATGGATAGATAGATAGGTAATTAGATGAAAGAGAGAGAGAGAGAGATAGATCGATAGATAGATAGATAGATACATAGAAGATAGATGGGTAGGTAGGTGACCTCAAGCACCTTTCGGTCCATCAGTGGATTCGCTCTGCCATCCCTGATTCACAACAACCAACCTCTCCTATAGGTTTCTTATTTTTGAAACTTCCACCACCGCCTTGTGCGGTACTACTGGTACAAAAGAATATGTTTTACACGAGTAAGGAAATAATATTATAATAGTATAAAATTGGCATAACAACAGTAGTTATATTAATTTAAAAGTAGAATATAGTACAATAACATATAATAACATAGTCATAATATAATTATGTATAATATGTATAATTATATAATGATGCAACAGTGATGTATGTAAAATGAGCACGTCTGTGGACGCGCAATCTCTGGTGCTTTGACCATCATTGCAAGCCAGATTAATATTAACCACAAGCAGAGATGGTCGCAATCATTTTGCATGCATTGAGTTTGTCATGATTGGTTTTATCTTTGCTGACTCAGGCTTGTCATCATGAGTTGTCTGATTACCTCTTAAGACATCTCCAAGATCTGGTAGCCCTTGCCATGGTCATCGGGTGGCTGCTTGGGCAATCTTGCTCCGCAGCAGGACATCGTTCCCCTTCTGCGCCAGACATGATAAGATTTCCAGGTCACAGGCCTGACTCGCCTTAAAGGATGGAGGTAGCGACCTGGGCGATCTGTAGCCGCAAGAACTGATCGAAACTGATATCTTTGGGTAGGGCGGGTAGCGCTGAGACGATACTTTTCGAGGACAAACGGGATCTGTAACGTTAGACATGAAAAGAGATACAATGTCATACATTTTGGATGATTCGGATCCATGTTGAGCCCAAGCTTAAACAAACCAACACATCATTTTCCACTAGGCCACTAGGCTTTCCAATTGATCAGGCACCTGGGCACCGGACGGCCTAAAGTTCTTGGGGTTGCTTACGAAGTAAATCAGAGAGAATCAAAGTACTGTTTATCAAAGTGCTCTCATTTGAAGATCAGTTTTGTTTGTTGGACACCCTAAGGCTCATTGCTTCACCCGGGCTGAAAAAGTTCAGTCTTTCTACCATTGCCCGGCGACCTGGCTTCGACACTCACCGTGTAATCCGACTCCACGAGGCTCTGCTCATTCAAGTGGTCAATGTCCTCCAGTGATGTCAGGGGCTGGAAACTCATGAGGAATCTGGAGAACCAGACTTTTAATCTTCATAAGCAACAGCCAGTCATCATTGAAAGTAAATGTTGATGCTTTGATCTCTAGAACTCACTTTGGGTAGTCATCTTGAATATCAAGATGTCCCATTGCAACATCACCTCACATTGTGGCAACATTGGCAAGAAGCATATGATCCCAACCGGGTGGCCCCAGTAACTCTTCCCTGGGACAAACAGTTGGTTATTGAATAATCCATCCCACACCGTGTTGTCAATTTGTGTCCGCCCAACCGCCAAAGAAAGCAAACAGCTTCATGTATCAAACACCTTCGAAATTACTCGCCGAAAAAAATAAGTTGAACGTCTAACAGTTTATATATCTCTCAAAGTTAGGTCGCTTTGAGAAGTTGAAACCTATTCCCAACTCACCCTTCTTAACAACAACTCCATTCCTACATATATATATATATATATATGAATTATATATATTATATATATATATATCCTTTATACATATATGTATATACATCCTGCCAATAAATAAATCTATATATATATATCCTATGTATATGTATACATACATATATACATATACTGCCTATATAAATATATCCTATTTATATATATATAGGATATATATATATATATATATGTATGTGTCATATATATGATATAAATATATATCATATATATATCATATATATATCATATATATATATATATCATTTATATATATGATATATATATATATATGAAATATATATGATATATATATATATGATATATATATATCATATATATATATGATATATATATATAGGATATATATATATATGATAAATATATATATATATATGATATATATATATATATGATATGATATATATATATATCTATATATGATATATATATATATAAATATAAATATGATATATATATATATATGATATATATATATATGATATATATATATATGATATATATATATATATCTATATATATAAATATGATATGTATATATATATATATATATGAGCCGCCGTCAAAATCAATTGTTTATGCCTGGTACAAAAATATAAGTTATCGCTCTTTGGGGGTGTTCCTATCGCTTTCCAGTGTTTTGTTCAAATCAACACGAAATACTGCAAAAATGCAAGGGAATTAGCTTCACGGATTCAGATCTAAACTGCCGGGGATGGATTAAGGGCCTTTCGTTGTCTTTGCGTTTGCAACCATGTTGGGGAGCTATCTAAGCACATTCCTAGACTCTTTCCTAAGCAAGGAAATCTGTTACGATCTCATCTCCGAACTAGAAAGACCGTATTTGATATAGACCAATGGTTCCAAAAAAGAAGCGTTCGTAGCTATGAAGAAGTGCATTAGGCTCCCCAAGTCTGAATACAACGTGGCGGCCTGGTGTCGAGAACCTGTTCACTTTTTTGTTGAGCCCTTCTTCTTCTTGGGATCAAATGAGTCTATCCCTCCTCCGGGGTCCCTTTTTCAACAAAAGGTTATCGCTAAGGTTATCGCTAAATTGGAACATTTTGACGATCAAGAAAGGAAAGGAAAGAGGAACGTAGAACAAAAAGGACACCTGAAAAAACAGAAGGAG
>CAMXCT020000187.1:175000-292561 GCA_947184155.2 Cladocopium goreaui
CCTTCCAACTACTAGTCAGGATTGGCCAGGGTTGACATTACATGCGCCATTCTGGCGGCGAAGCAGACCAGCGGCAGTGTCATGAGCAATAACAGATAAGACGACATCGCTGATGCTGAAAATAGAAATAGTTATTTGGACTTACTTGTGGTTCCTTTTTTCGGTGTCTGAACCCTATCTACTTCTTGTTCTTCATCCCTTACTGTCCCTTACCTTCCCAACGAAAAAAACACAAGGGATACAAAGGGATAGGAAACCAGCAGCTAGCTGTGGCTGGAGGATTGACAAATTTTGAGTTTATATGGTCATGCCATCCCATAATAGTAATGGAAATCACTGGCTGTATAGTGATCCCGTTTTGAATGGACTGATGAACATCCCGCAGGGATCCAAGGACTAGGTATACATACGTATACAGTACATACTGGCACGTAGAACCGCCAGAAACTGGGCCCTTGCAGATGACGCGAACATCGTCCGAGAGACGGAAGCAACGTAGGTCGCCGTTTCCCCGATGAACTGCAAGGGTCGGGTTGCACACAACTGCCACAAATACCACCTCAGCCGAAACCCTCTTATTGCAGGCCATGCCGCAATGCCATGTCCAGGTGGTGCCCCTTAATTTGCCAAGTTGATTCTCAATTTATAGTCATTGGTCTATGGTAGATCTAAAGTTCATGGGGGTTACAAACCAACTTATAACTAGGGGGTATCACCTTGTGCGTTTCCATATGCAAGAAGACTTTCCGACACTTTTCCGCCGCCGTCATTTCGAAGGAACTTGAAAACAGGTCAGGATAAAAAAAAGAACGGCCAAGCAATACATATATATATATACCCATTGACAAGAGTAGATTGCTTACATTTGAAGGCACAATAGGATTGCAGCTGAGCACGGCTACAAATGTCCGTAAGGATCAAGCAAAAAGTAAAACCAACCAATATTAGCCACAAACATGGATACAAATGTGCTGAAAAAGGACTGGTTCCTGCGGTGGGGTACACTTTGGGGGTGGCCTATGGCCGATGTATTTTTTATCCATATCCACCATGTGATTAGTTGCGTGGCGCACGCACCTTCGCATCAACTTCTTGCATAGTTTGTTATGGGGGTCTGGGGGTCAAATTTGAATAATATGTACAACCATTAACCATTGTTGGTTTCGTTTCCCAAAAGGAACCTTTGCATTATATAATCCAAAGATCATGGATCCAGTTCTGTAACAAAATGACCGGCTGAATGCAAACCAGGTACTCAAAGCCACGGGTTGTTGATTACAGCTTCCACACACTCCAGCGTTCTCTAAGTATTCCTTTCGGCAGCCCAAACAAACGTATCCTGGGCGATTCGGCTGCAGCCTGAAGGGGCCCCCGATCGTCCCAAAAACGATCCATTATCTGCCAGGTATGACTGAATACCAAAATATTGCTAAATTTCTGCATCAAACCTGGCAAGGTATATTGTAGCGCGCCATGCCCCAGCCATGGTACCATCTCACAAGTACTAGTATCCCACAAAATCCATTAGAATTTATATGGTCTTCAATGGTCTTCCAACCAACCTAGGTTCCCATGCATCCCGACCCAGGGTTGATCACCGTTGAGAACAAGTGTCTGGCAGTAGCTTGAACTGGCAAGCCGCAGCATTTCACCCCCGATCTGCTGTATTTCACAAGACAAGTCCCACATTCGTAGGGAGCTTGATTGTTCTGCAAATCATGCACCATGTGGCCCTTGCAGCAGTGCCCCTTGCCAAAATAATCCTCATTTCGATTGCTTGGAACGTTTTCAAGATGAATGTGATTTGGGAGAGGCCCAACACCAGGCCTCTCGGCAAAACTTGGAACAATCCAACATTATACTGCCTTGGGATTCTTTAGGATATTTCAGGATGTTTCAGGCAATGAGTTTTAGACACTTTACTGGTCGTGCTTTGACTTCACACAGGGGCGGGGCTCGGCAAACGGAACAAGCAATGATGACAGCCATGAGCCCGAATGCGAAGAAATTCTTGCAAAACACTCTCCATGGATATCCTTCCCAATTTTGGAATGTTTTGGGATAATCAGCTGGGAATCTCATGCGCAAAACTCCTGCAGGACTCTCTTCTACTGGCACGCTCCCTCCAGAGACTCACTCAGGACTCTTTTGAGATACTTTTGCAAGACACATTTGCAAGGCACTCTCGTCAGACACTCTTGTGAGACACTCTTGTACACTCTTGTAAAGACCGTTGATTGACACTTTTGCCAAGCACTCTGTAAGATACGTTTCTCCATGTCACCCAGCGTCACTCTTGTTTTTGGCGCCGGGCATCTGAGAGGCTCGCGACTGCTGTCATTTTTTGCATCATACTATCAACATAACATTGGGTGGGGGTGGGGTGGGGTGGGATAATAACGCCATTGGCACGTCCACATATACGTGATGTAACATTACTGTAAGCTCTCTGGCGCTTCATTCATATCCATACGTACGTCATGCTACGCTGCTGTAGATTCCCTTGCACTTCCACACATACGTCATGCTACGCTGCTGTAGGTTACGCTGCTGTAGCCTCTCTTGCGCTGCCACACATACGTCATGCTGCGCTGCTGTAGGTTCTCTTGCGCTTCCACACATACGTCATGCTACGCTGCTGTAGCCTCTCCGGCGCTTCCACACATACGTCATGCTACACTGCTGTAGGTTCTTTTGACAATGATGATGGTGATGATGATGATGATGACGATGTTGATGATGATGATAATGATGATGATGATGATGGTGATGATGTTGATGATGATGATGTTGATGATGATGATGATGATGTTGTTGATGTTGTTGATGATGATGGTGATGACAACGTGGATATTTCTTATGAAACTAAAATTTCGTTTTTGAGCCTTTCCAATTTCCCTATATAAAATGTCTGAAAAGTGACGACAGTCGCGAGCCTTTCAGATGCCCGGCACCTTGTTTCTGTATGGGCCATGAGGTTAGTTTTAACTGGCCAATATCTCCAATAACTGGGTTACATCCCCTTGCTACTCATTGTAAGTGGACGACAAGAAACCCGTTATCAAGAGCCGATTAACTCCACAGTCCATCTAAGTAATTAATGCATGTCCCAAGTTCTGGCTTGCCACAAAAAGGGACATGGCACATGACAGAGGAATTGAACTCCCAAGTTGTGCGCCGGAGCTTTACACTTATGTAGCCGTATTTCTCATATTTGAACAGCTGACCATGGTCAGCTTTTTCCAACATCATTTGAACCTCAGCAGCATCAATTGTGTGTACAAAAGAAACAACATGGGCTTGGTGATGCCCTATGAATTTCCACGTGTTCTATCGATCTTATATTATCTAGATATTTATATTACGAATATATTAATACGCATCAGGGTTCCTTATATGTATATATCTGTCAAAGATTGGCTTCCGTCAATCCACACTATATATTATATACACACTGTATTTATTGATTTATCTATTTATCAACTTTGGGTTTCCAATGTTACGTATTACTTGACATCGACCCCCATTGATACGTCAATCAGAAACACCGAGAACCCTTCGCCACACATTAACAGAAACTGCTTGAAACAACTGTGGAACACTTTGCCCAAGTGCATCATGATGGCCCCAATTTCCATGAGTATTTCTTTGAACAACCTCGAGGTTGTTCAAGCCAAAACTCACGCTGAGTTGCAGCCTCCTCCATCCTGTAGTTGCATTGCTTGCATATAAAGCGACGGCGACCGCAGAATTTGATAAACTCTGGGCCGCCCCCGCACTTTTTGCATTCTTCCACTCGTGCGGGCGGATCAAAGAACTTCTTCCCACAAATCTTCCCTGACTTCTCGTCGCTGCGCACGCAGATGTAATCAGCGCATTTCCCATCCGCACCTTGACCTCATGGATAAGGCTCGCGGTCGACGTTGACCAAATGAGGAGACGTAGAAAGAATATAGTTTATTAAAAAATGATATGGACATACCTCGTGCCCCAAGTCCCTTCAACACCCAAAGTCTGATAGTATCAAAAGCACCTCAACCAAAATGAAAGGAACCTCAAAGATCTTAAAGCATCTTATATATTAATTTCGATGACAAGGGAGCTACTCTAGGTTTCTTGCAGGGCATTTTCTTCAAATCAAGTATCCACAATCATGAGAAGCCTGAAATTTCACAGGGATCCAGACCACGGGTCCACCATGATCCACCCGCCGAGTATGCGCCGAGTCGCAAGGAACCATGCTTTCATTGCAACAACGGAGTGGCTTGCGCGCGTGCTTCCGGCCACATGCGAACGACACCGACACCGTCACCTTTCCCTGGCCGAAGTTTTTCCTGGACCAGAACGGAGGGCTTAGTACCAAGGCAAGGGACTGTAGCCAGCATGTCTTGCGAGGTTCATCATGTTTTAGTATGTATTGTTTTAAGCGCCATTCAGCTTAATACCTAAATCTTATAAATAAAGGTGGGTTTATCAAGAGTGCATCATAATGCATCAATAATCAATATAGAAATAGAACATGCAAAATAAAAAAGAAACTGCTGGAACCCCTGCGGTGTCACGTCCCTGCTTTCTGTTGATTATTGAGGCAGGTGCCACTTGTTGCCATTCGGAACGCTATTTTTGATTGACATTATCGATCATGAGTGAGCAAACATGTTTGTTCTGACTCCATCGAAACTACGTATAGATTCTATAGATGATTGCACTGGACTTGTTGGGACAGAACAGAATTGTGCAATGTTTGCCACCTTGGGGCACCCATGGGCACCCTTTCGCCCTGCCGTTTTTGAACCCCCTTCGGTCTCGTTGAGCTTTTTGACGGCGACGATCACATCCTGCTCAGTTTCGAAGCTCAATCTTGCCGCGTCTTTGCCGAACTTTTCGCTGAACTCCACCTTTGTTGGTTCCAAACCCGCCTGGCGCCAAGGAAGATGAGTCAATCCCATAAGCGATGTGCCGACCCTTTTGAATGGGATTTATCCAGGGATATAGAGATGCAAAAATCTGACTCCACCAGAATGGGCTGGGGCGGAGAATTCCCAGATCACCCAACTGCCGCAGTTTCAGGCCACAAAAACCCGGAAATGGGCCTCATCCTTGACAAACTGCTTCAGGACCTTCTCTGGAGTTCCTTTTGGCAGGTTGCGAATCCAGCACGTCAGGCCAACCTCAAATCAGGCGACCAATGGGCGATGCTATCGAATGTCCCTTGGGAAAAATAACAGGGTCTCTTCTCTATACCATTCAATCCATTCATGAGTTGCGGCTGTTTCGTTGAGGGCGCCCGCATACTGATCGGCAAAACAGTGGAAAATGGACGATGGTCGACGATGGTCACATCGAGCCACCTCATCCCCGTCGGAAGTGTGGCTAGGCTTGTGGCCCGGCCGTGCAACACACCAATAGCGAAGCTCAGAGGGTATCATCAAGCATCCTCAGGAGTCAAGATTTTTGGGATCTATTTTCTGCAAAGAAGGAGAGCACAAGTCCTCTTTTGCATTGACATGTGCTTGCCGCACTTTGCACTTCCAAAAAAGAACACAGTTCAACTTAATGTGTTTTCTTGACATTCTCATGGCACTTTTGGCACTTTGGGTCTGTATAAGGAAGAATGGTGAGCAATCCCTTCGCAACTTGACTCTGCTCTCTGCACGCGACTTGACTGCTTTCCAACGAACAAGTTTCACCAGTACATGTACCACTTGAAAAGTGGACTCACAAAGGGTGAACGGAAGCTAAGGTTCATATTAGCCTGGAAACATGATGTGATTTTGATGGGATATGCTGAATGCCTAGAGCCCTGGCAGGATTTGAGCCCGTGACCATCTGCTTCCAACACTGCTTCAAAATGCACCCGGAGCTTAGGGAGGAGGGAGAGGGGGGGTTCGAGTGAAAAATCACTGTGTTGGACTCAGACCTGCCCATCCCCTTGCTGAAGCATGAGTAACTCCAGCTAGCTACCGCTAGCTTTCGTGATTAGTAGAAATCGGGTCCTGAATCGTGAATCGAATCATGACAACACGTCATGTTTGATGACAATTGGAGTTTCCAACACCCACAGCAAACAGTTCTTCAGCATGTCCAAGTCTATTCTCTGACCTGTTGGAATTTGAAACACATTACGGACTATAACGGCATCCATCATCATCCCATATGCTCCACAGTCCCGTGGCATGAACACCGTGGTAGCTGTGGTTTCAACATTAATCGTAGCCGATCGACATC
The DNA here is from genome assembly GCA_947184155.2 of Cladocopium goreaui. Lineage (NCBI taxonomy): Eukaryota > Dinophyceae > Suessiales > Symbiodiniaceae > Cladocopium > Cladocopium goreaui. The sequence goes on from CAMXCT020000187.1 coordinate 181,229, forward strand.
CCAGGTTGGATGGACATTCCACTGAAAAACCATCTGTCAATGTGTGGCATGACTATTTAGAATGCAGGTTGGTTCTGAAACCGTGTCAAAGCCTTCTATCAATTCCACAATGCGTTTTTGTTGATATGTTTTTGTCATAGGTTGCTGACTTCAAACATCCAGCTACTTGCACATTTGCCACATAGTCACAAAATTTCAAAAAAATGCGCAGGCGTAGCCCCAAATTCAGACCCATTTCAGACCCCCACATCAATCCTTGGAAAGCGATTGGCCCATTGATATTTGGAGCCATATGATCTCAATGATAGCCTCTACTTGTTCAGATTTATAGCGCTTGAAAAAAATAACAGAGGGCGAATCTATCTGTTTTTCGTGGGGCCAGCCGTGAAGCAACCCTGAATCTATCGCACAAGGCAATACTTTCCCAAACATGAACACTACAGTTAAAATCTCCCACAGGTGAAAGTTGAGATAGTTACATGAATATTGCATATCTACTGTGCATTGTCCATTCTTCATCCTGAAAAATCTGAAAAGGTCCTCTATAGACCTCCAGTTTTCTGGGAACGAGTCCAAGCTTCGCAGGATCTCACCACTGTTGCCGAGTACAGCTTTGATGTCGCACTCCGTGAGCCCTCCTTGGAGTGGCATTGGCATCACGCAGCGCATGACCAACTTACCCCCTGCCGAGCCAACTCCCCAGCCTCTGTGGTTTACCGCCAAGGCTCCAACGGGAAGCAAAAATAGGTCATCCAAGTGATGCAAATCCACTTGATCCCGAGCATCCTCAGTGTGGAGATGGCCGTCATCACAGGCATTGCGATGGTTGCAATCTGTGCCGAAAGGAACCATTAAGAGGATCCACCTTCACTAAATTATGTGGCACTACAGTACCGGGTTCTTCAAGGCGAACGCCCACATCGACCAAAAAAAATTAACATGCACCGGAAGCCTGCGGACCCCCTGCATCAATGTTGCTAACCAGCCTTCTCAATGGTGGAAGCAAGAATGGTTATGCTTTTGTCAAGGCTCCACCAAGCACTGTTTTCACACAACATTGAAATTGGGGGACACGGGGTGTCTAGCTCTCCTCGCTAGAATTCAAGTTGTTGTCTGTTTTTTTCAAGAACCCAGCAGTAAGCCATTCAGAACTTCCATGGATCATCCCACCAACCAACAATTTTTGTTTTTTCCATCATTCCAAAGAAGGGGCAAACGCAACAATAAACCCCAATTGGGGATGTTTATTATTAATTATATATACGATTTGGTTTGCACATTCTAATGAGACCCCAGCCTACCACAGATCCCAGTTGCCTTTCAAGAAGTCAGGTCGGGTTTGGGAGTGCCACAAAAAAGGTTGCGTCTACAGATAGCCCTCCATGCTTTCGGAAAATTCCCGAGATTTATACTCTTACGTTCATGCGGTGAGCAAAGTGCCAATTCTCAATTCAATGGAGCTCCATTGGGCATGCTACGGCCTGTGTTGTCAAAACATGGATCTACAGTTTTGACTTGAAGGCTGGCTCGCAAACAAACCTGACAAAAACAATACAAAAACATGCAAAGCAAAACCATGCTGATTTTTTGGTTCCGGAGGTTGGGGATGCTGCTGGCATTTTGCTGGCGCAGTATTGTTTTTTCGTATCTACAAATTTCGTTTCATGAGTTCAAACGCCTCCTCCCCCTAGCTTGCTCACCAAGTCGGAGAATATTTTCGCGATTTTGAACGGAATGTTGTCTCAAATCCCTCTTGTTCTGGGCGGCTCACAGCCAGGTCAAAAGCATAGCAACCTCAAAATAGATGAAGTTTATATAGAGAAAACAAATATGAACAAATGAAAACCTACAGTAAATGCTCTGATCTGCAGCATGCTGGATAAGCTGATCGATTTTATGTGGATTCATTTAGGGGCAACCGCTCAGGATGATATATTTTTCGAATATTTTTTAGATTCAAGTGTGGAGGGCACAGCGTCCAAAGAAACATGCGGAACGTTCGAGCTGGGACCCTTTCAAAGATCCGACACTTCGAATTTTACAGCTCATAATGTTCCAGTGCTACCACTGTTCGAGCTGGGTTTCTCCAAGCCAAACCAACACTACCGGCTGGACAGCTGCGGCTAGCACTAAACTCGCTGGGATGATGCAATCTCTCAATATCCTTGCTACACAGGGTACTCAAACCTGGCAAAACCTGGCATTTTGAATGATCCCTAGTGGACAAACCATCCATGCATGAACAAAAATGATCATACATATGTCATCATGTGAATTTAGTATGACATACAGTTAAAATATAAAGTTGGAAACGCTGATTTGAATAGCTATGCCAATGATCACAACTGATGTATTTGTATATGTATATATGCACATATGTGTATTATTAAATATCTATATATATATATATATATTATTGTATATATATATATCATTATACATATATCTAAATATATATATATATGCATGTATGTATATGAACAAACACATACACCTACATGACCTACGGATGATTTTGCCAGCCCATCGCTTTGGTGTCAAGGTACCTCCTCACCCCTCAAAATGTTGGCTAAGTGGATGCCCTTCTGTTCATCATCTGGCCGGGCCAACTGCAGGGGGAAGGTGCAACAGGGGTATCATGGGGATATAAAGTAAACGGACCATATATCACATGATACCATCCTAGATAAATAAATCATTATAATGATATATGATGATATTTATCCCATGATAAATGATATATATATACATAAACTTGTATATAATCATTTGTTTATACATATTATATATATACATATTACCTCTCTCTCTCCATCGCCATCTCCAAGAGCCTGGCCAAACGCTAAAGGCGAGCCAAGCCCAGTGACAAGAAGGAGCAGGTCAGCCCGCTAGCGTTGTTGCTAGCTGCTTCATGGCGTCACTCCATGCCATGGGCAAGAAAGAAACTTCCACTACTATTCGACACAAATGAAATGGTTCAAAAAACATCGGAGTCTCTCTCATCAGAAGGACATCTATGTGAGTTTGCTCAGGGCTCGTTTGGAACAGAAGAACTCGCAGGTGGAAAGTACTGCGCCACAACCACTCACTGCTCAGAAGGCTTTGGAACAAAGCTGCCGAACCATTGCCACAGTATGATTGTTTGCGCCATCCATTGACTCGATCTAGCTCCAAAAAACAACGTTCCAGGGGATGAGTCACGTCGCAAACAAAGACTTGCTGTCCATGGAAACTTCCCTGGAGGCACCGCCGGGTCCACATGCACTTCAGATAATGGGAAAATGTGCGCCTTGGATTCAGGCACAAGGGGGACCCCACTGTGCCGCAGCCAACTATTTTCCAAATCTTTCCAGTGGCAACCATCTATTCTAAGCCCTGATGCTGCAAGTATCGGATCACACTGCGGTGACCACTGTTGTCAGGTCCGGTTCTACCACGCCTTTGGCCAGAAGAAGGTCTCAAGTCAAGGAGCACGGAGCGAGTCAACGAGGACGGAGGCATGCGAACAACATGTCCAATCCATTGCCAAACCATGCGGACTAGCAAAGTATCCCAGAGTTCACTGTAGGCCCGGCCCCAAAGCTTACCATGCCGCAGAGCCTGCAAGCATTCCACTGTAAACCAAGAAGGGTGCGCACGACCCCCCGCCAGCCACGTAGCAAGGTCACGTTGTGCACGCAAAGACGTCGGAGGACATTTTGTCTGACAGACAAGACGCACAGGGACCAGCAAAGGGAAGCAGTCACAAGGGCATTAAAGCCGAAGCTTGTGTTGCCGTGTGGCCAGACGGTTCGTCAGAAGGGAACGGTTGGAGAAAAACACAGCCGTGGCATGGTTACAGAGTTGATCCACCATATGGTCGTCCTCACCAGTGACCTGAAAAGGCAAGCCTAGATACTTGGAGGTCGCCACCACAGGGAACGCTGCCAAGCAGCCAAGCAAAGCGCAAGAAAGGGAGCACCCCAGGACGCAAGACTTGGCAACATTGATGCTGAGCCCCAAACAAGCATCGAAACAACCTGAGGCAGAAGTCGGAGGGCTTGAGCAACAGTCTGATAAACAAGAATTGCATCGTCAATAAACCAGAGAGCCCACAGGGACAAGGTTGCAGCAACAAACGCCGGGTGTTCCCCTTGCAACTGCCAAGTTTGTGTGAGTTGCTCAAAGCGGGCGGCAACCAGGCGGCCAAACAGCGTTGGACTATGACTGCCACCTTGCTCGCCGTTGGTCACACCACCACACGAAATCGAACAGCTCAAATCGCAGCCGTGAATGCAGCAAAACCCACCGGAGGAGCGAAGCACTGGAGGCAGTAGAGGCAAGCCAATGATCTTGCAGAAACGACAGGATGGCATTCACGAACAACGAGTCAAAAGCCTGCGACAAGTCAAGCTGAACAAACAGGGCACCATTGGGAATAGCGGCCGAGGACTGCGCCGCATGCTTGGCAATATACAAAGCTTCCGGAAGGCCCTTGCCAGAAACGGACCCAAAACAACAGGCAGGAACCGCCCAATGGTGAACAATCCGGTCGGTAGCCAGTTTCGCAGCAAGCTTGGCAAAGACTTCTCCTCAAACAATGGGGCGAAAATTCTTGGCATGGCATACCCACAGAGTCTTGGGCAAAAGGATGACCCAACCAGCAGCAAGTTCCACCTTGACAGTTGCAGGATCATGGAGGAAAGAATTCAACATGAGCGTCAGGGCATGGAGGCCCAAGGGCAAGGCAACCAAACAACGTAGCAACTCAACGATAACTTTTGACATGCCGGTGGTCTTGCCCGTCCTCATTTTCAGAACAGTCCGGCACACCATACATATTACCATGGTCAATTATTATAATGATAATTATCCCATAATAGTAATTATAAATATTGGGGATATAAAACACTGGGGACATGGTCAACAATAACAGTAATGATAATAATCATGATAATCACAGTGATAATAATCATGATCATCATGACTATAATCATGATGATAATAATACTAATAATGATACAGTAATTAAAATGATAATAATAATGACAACATATGATAACACTTATACATCATACCCATAATATGGAAAACTCAATGCCATAAACATATCATTGATGGCCTAATAATGAATTTTCATGACTTGGGTGTACCGATGAGCTTTTCCTGACATATTTTCAGGTTCTGCGCTCGTCTCAGTTTCCATTGGATGCGGCACATATGGGACATTTTTGACCCCCAAACTGTCACTGTACTGGGCTGTTTCTTGAACTGGTACATCTATTTCCATCTTGTCTTGATCTTTTGGGAGCATCAATAAGGCTATGTCAGATGAAATCAACTGAAATTCGACTGAAATAGGATGAGATAGGATGAAAAGGGATGAACTAGGCGTGGTTGCCCCTACCATGCTCGACTGGGGCTTACAAAAAACGCCAGGACCCGGTCGCCTGCCATTTCTGGAGAAACAGCCTCAGGGTGGTGAGTCCGATCTGAGTCAGCCTGGGGGTTCTGATAAGCATCAAGTTAAAATATCTAAAAATGGAAATGACTAATAGATTAATAGATAGTGACTAATAGTGACTGACTATTATTCTGGTTTAGAAAATTCCGTGGCCCCCACTGCCACATCACTCGTCCACAAGAAGCAGCCCCTCCGGCGCAAAAAGATCGAGCTTTTTGGGGACCCTTCACCAGTCTAATAGAGGCTGAAAAAACACGGGCGAAAAGGGCAGCAGGACTTTGAGATACTTTTGGGGTTTAGCAGTTATTTAGTCTGAAAATAGGGTACCAATGGGTACTCCAGAATCCCATTCTCCAATTTGTATCAATTTGTCATCATGTTTTAATAGGGCAAATTAGGGCAATTTTATGTCTCGCACTCCATTTGCTTGGCACACCCAATTTGCATCTGTAGCACAATGGACTGAAGTTTGAGTTGGCTCAATCATGCTGAAACTCGTGGGCAAACCTCAGGACTCCTTTGACTCCTTGGGCCATGTATCATATGCCTATCACGGCAAACGTGGAGCATCCGGATGCATCTGGGATCTGGGAGAACTGCGGCTAAAACACAATACGAAAACCTGGTGAAGAGCAATGGCTCCTTAGCTTCACTATTCGTGCAGAGAATACCATGGATCCATCAGACTTTCAGAGAAGCATTGACCCATTGGCTTCAAAAAACCTGGTATGAAATCGGATATGCCCATGATCCCATGACTCCTGGGATGACGGCCATCACTGGCCCCTTTGATGGTTGATAGTTGGGGTATGTGGATCCGAGTTTGGGGAGGACGGTCAGAGAGGTGGTGGAAAAAAACATCAGGCGGAAGTCCAATAATTATTTACCAATTATTTACCCATCAAGCTGATATAATGTTGTTCTTGGGAGATATATACCGGTAGATAGAGCAAATCCATCCAAATCCTAGCAATGGTACCAGAGGGCAGTGCATTGCCTTTCATCCAGTCCCCCAAACTCCGAGGCAAGAAACCGCCATCTCCCGTGGTGTCGATGAGCAGCGGCAGCACGGCCGCTGGCACCGCGAAACTTTGCCCACGGCGCCGATGCGACGAACTTTTTTGGTGGCTCAAAGGTCGCAAGGGCAACGTTGCGACTGAGGAGTTCATACGTAGGGAAGAAACAGGGTTTTTCTCCAAATCCGGAGGATCCAAAACTCCAATTTCCGAGTGTCCTTCCTCGAACTAGCGTCATGGGAGGCTATCAACGAATGTGCCTCAAGCCTCAGTTTTTGTTAAGGACCCACCAACCTGTGGGACTCCATGTTTAAGACCTAGGCCTCGGAGGCACCCCATGGGGTCTCTTCCGGTTTTGGTGATGACATTCCCAGTTGACTAGAATAATTATTGCTTGTCCCTAAATGATGTTTTTAGATGTTTCTAGTATCACATATGATCACAAACAGTTAATTCAGGTTCATCCTCTATTAATTTAACATAGCCACTAAAGATGACCCATGAAAGCAGATGACCTAATTACCGTGACCTACCTCTTATTTCCATATATCTCCATATATATTTCTTTAATTTTCTTTATATGTCCATGGCCACCTTCCATCATATCCCATGGCTACGCAGGCATCGCGGATCTCCACATATCCAAACGCCTTTGGCAAAGGCGACTCGGACTTCTGGCCCTGGAGGCCCTGGCAGCGATGATCATAGCCATATAATTTGGATATACCCAATGGATATACTATAAGATTATCACTAATCACCTTTTTTTGATATCTAATTTAAGTATGATTGTCATTGATGATCTATATGAATATATAATACGTATACATATATTATACATATATTTGAGGGGTGATGGATTCGGATGGATTCCGATGGATGGATGGACCCCCAAGGGGCACCTTTTCCAGGAACCGCTCCGCCGGCTGCTCCTGGAGCGGAGCAGCAAAACGCACGAGGCCTGTGTTCAGATTCCACAATTTTTGTAAAGGGCTAGTGGCCATCAAAAGCACAGTGATTCAAGATGATTCAAGATAGTCAATCACACTCTAGATTAAAAAGCTATGATTATTGATGATTGTTGGACTTAACACCATAGCTATTGTTGGATTTCTATGGATGATTTAACCATAGCTATGGTTAACCAATGATTTAAATCTTCCATCTAGCCAGTGAAAATGGCTGCTAACCTGGCAATTGGCTGGTCGGGATCTCAGCGGCCAAAAGTTTCGATGGCAGTTTTGCCCATTTTCTTCCTGGTTTTAGTTGCTGATTATGGTATGGGTGGCTAGCATCTCCGGCACCCGGTCTCCTGCTTCTGCTGCGCACCTCAGAATCAGTGCAGCCGTAAAGAAATCACAAGAGTCTGATTGCAGTCCATTCCGGGAGTGGCAGGATAATATATGATGATGATGTTGTTGTTGATGATGATGATGATGAGGATGAGGATGAGGATGATGATGATGAGGATGAGGATGATGAGGATGAGGATGAGGATTATGATGATGGTTCTGATTCTAAATTCAATCACTTAAGGAGGGTCAAAAAAGTACCAGCAAAAGTAAATTGGGAGGAACCGACCCATCAACAATCAACACCTTCTACACAGGAACCATCACCATGGGAAACCGGTTTTGGGTGTCCCGGACTCCACGTTTCAAAGGTGAACGGCCATGTCCTGCGTTGGTTGGACCTTTTTACATATGCTTGGTTGGCACTCAGCGAAGACAAAAAGGTGAATTGCAGTGAATCACAGAGATGATTTGAATTCTAATAAATGAATATAAATAAATTGGACTTGAGTAAAATAGATCAAAACAAAAATATGATATGAATCACTATCATTATAGATGCTCTTAATACATAGATCATTATTGAAAAAGTGAAGAACGTCTCGCTCCTCGCGGTCCTTCATCCCCATGGACACTTTCGGCATCGCCCCGGTAGCTGGAACCTCGAACGGAGATGCCTACCAGAGGTCCTACCACTGGGTATATTTGTTTCATCTATAAATGTTGATTTGTTTACTGGATAAATGTTCATCTATAACCTACCACTGGATATATATTCTGTAAATATGTGTCTGAAATTTGGGTATGTGCCTCCAAATGTAAATTTTCAACATATACTTTTATATGAGATACGCCTATAGTATAATGGCGAACATCATGATACATCATTGGAAATAGGTGCTCCATTTTCAGCCAAACCCAAATTGGTCTATCATGTTCGGCTCCACAAAAAAAAAAAACATCGGGTGTATGTTCCAACTAGAGTTCAAGTCTCCAGGCAGGTTCTGACTAGTTGAAACTAAAAATCACAGCTCCGGCAAATTCAATTTGACAAAAAACTATTCTTGGATGCGATTCCCAGTTTATAAGTGGCTCATAGCCCATATGTATATATATATACAATATTATATAGGTGTAGATAGATATAGATATAGACATAACTGTCTATACTATGGTTATTCCCCACTTCCTGCGATTCCAACCCACCCTTGGATCCAACCTTGCCCAGCGCCGAGTGTGGTGCCGCCGGCGCGCCGCCAGGTGCCCCTTCAAACGTGGAGTGCTGGAAAAAAAAACGCATTTATAGATTTCTTTAAGGTATACAATCAAAAATAGAGTTCGATCATTTTTTTCATCAAGAAATATCCGCTCATTACAGGTGATTTTCAACATTTTCCAGCTTGCCATGTTTGACTACCATAGGTGACAAATAGCAGCCTCCGGAGAAGCGCTATGCCGCTATGTTGTATAAGTGCATAGGTTTTTTGAAGACGGTTGAGCAGGCGGTGCAGGATTTTGTCCCCGAGGGTGATGTTGATGCTGATATGAGCTGTGGCTAAGCTTTGCTGACCTTGAACACCCCTTAAAGAAAGTTAACTTTCAGTGTGATGACATCAGGAACTCCATGAAAAATGGCTCAAACATGACAACCAACCCTTACCCAGTGTCAAGGGATGCCTTTCGCAGCAAGCCCAGAAATATTAATTACTGTAGTTGTAGAATGATCAAAGAAAAATGGTTTCCAGCCTCCTGAGATTCAACATAGCTATGGGAATCACCATCGTTAGTAGGTAGCGTAAATCATCTGCAACCGAACAATTTTCTGTAGAAATTTGTTAGATTCCCAAAGGGCAACCTGCGGGAACCTTTGTCCCAAGCAGGACCTGGAGTTGTAGGCATCGCGTTTCGCCAAGGCATCTTGGTATCCCCGCTGGGTGGCCTCCCAAATTTCAAATTCCAAGGAAATTTGCTGGGTTTCTCTATGGGAGTCGCAAGTTTGGGAAAACCCAACCATGTCATAAGGTCACAACCTGCACGTGGCTACTTATTGACCAGTCGCAAACTGGGATGCGCAGTCATGTCGAGTCATCTGCTTGAAACAGGAGTGGAAAGAACAGAAAAGAACAAACAAATGTGGAACAAGGTGCGGACAAGGGATAAGGAGGGCAAACCAAAAATCATCAAGCAATGTGCTTTGACAACATGCAACTCAACGTCAGCAGCGTATCAAACCGCAGTCCCAACCATTGATTCTGGGTGGGCAGGGCGGGCTCGGGTCTAAGCCAACCTGCAACCCTACTGCATGGTGAATCCCACCAAAAAAATGTTGACCCTTCGGGCATCTTAGGAAATTTACAATACTGGACAGTCAACGTTGCAATGTCTCAAGAAAATAATCTCTGGAATTTCACTAAACGGCATAATACAAAAATAAATCCAGCAGACAAATCTTATCAGAATCCTCACGTTTTCCCATTTCTTGCTGTCCAGGTCCCAGCTTAAACCACGCCCTGGAAGCCTTTTTGGCCAAGATCTGACCCACTCCAGGGATGCGGTGGTTGTTCATCGACCTGTCAAAATCCCCCAGTTTCAGGCTTGACTCTTGTCATTTCAGGCTGGCTCATAGGACCCCAATGACCAGAAACCTTATTTCATATATATCTACAAATAGATATATATATATATATATGCACGTATATGTGCATATTATTTTTAATATCAATAAAGAATAATAAGATATGTTATTATAGATAGCATATCTTATTGTATTTGTTACCATGTACATTATCATGTATACAATTACATGTTGTTTACACAACCACATGGCTAGAGTTTTGGTTGGTCTTGTAGGATCCAAATGGATCCTTCACCTTTTTTTCACCATTTTTGTGATGCCAACCAAGCAACAAAGGACCCTTAAATTCTATGATGACATGTACAGTACTTACTTTAGTGAGTATGTATAATATGGCACAACATATAGTAATACATGCAACACTATATGTGCTGCTAGCCAAAACAATAACAATAATAGTACATTTGTAATCATTCAATATATGTATATATAACATTAAAAAAAATAGTAATAAAAAATATAACATACCAATATATATTATATATATAATTATATATATGTAATGATGCATTTATATACATAGTAATAATATATTACTAAAAAGTGTGTATATATAATAAAAAAAATAATGCTAATAATAATATCCGTGAACTTCATTGAACTACTACTTTCTATATAATTCTATAATTATACCAAAAATCTATCCATACTTTAGTCTCTAATGTTTCCATATGTTTTGAGAATCAAATCTGCCGAAAACTCTTAGTTCGTAGCTCAGCCTGCTCGCTCTCGACGGGATGGATAGCCCCCGCCTGGTCGCCTGGTCCGCCTCCGCTGCCTCTGCAAAGTGCACAAAGGCGAAGCCGGGGAAGCCCGTCTCGAGGGCCTGGACATCGTAACATTGGCTTCGGCACAGGGGGTAACTGTTTTGTTAAAAAGGATGGATGGTTAGGATGGTTAGGTGTCTCCTAAAGTAGGACTCTACCCAGTTTTCTCTTGTGAGACATCTTGAGTCTTTAGTAAAATCAAACTGATTGTGTTCTTTTTGCTGCTCAGTTTCGGGGATTTTGCGATTATCAATGGGCTCGGACATCTATGGCACTTGGGAACTTACACAGTTAACGCTGCGTAAAAATGGAGGGGATGGAACTAACAAACAGGTGAACAAAAATTTGGTTTGGACTGACCATTCTAGAAAAAAAAAATATTCTATAAGAGAAGGTCAGTGGTTACCCAACTGGTGTCCAAAAATCGGGCAAATAAAGGGAATGGAACAGCAAATCACTTGTGCCTAAAAGTCGTACGTATGTATATATATATATATACACATAGGTCCATCCATGCATATCCCCAATTTCTGGCCATTGGTAGACAAAACCCAAATGAGATTGATATATATATATATACATAATATATACACATATTGATATATCGTTGGTTATATCATCCCATTCATACCCATTGTAGCATCCCCCCAATAGATAGAACATTAATACCAAAACAACAGAAAAACTTCACATTTCGATCTTTTTTGGGGATTACTGTAATTCCATCCCCATGTTATCTCTATGTTATCTCCATTCTGAGAGGGGGTCCCATATCTTCACGATAAAACACCGCCTTGATCGCCCCGAACTGCTCGAAGGCTCGCCTCGGTGAGATGAAAAAACAAGTTTAGGGACTGGGTATGCATACTTGTAGGTTTATGTGTGTATACTTAAATATGTAATATACGGTATATATAATATGTATATATTGTCTTATCTCCAAATTGATTCTCTGTTCAATATATATATATGTATATATATATATGTGTGTGTATGTGTATATATACATATATATATATGTGTATATATATATATATATGTATATGTGTGTATATGTGTGTGCTGTGCGATGTATGGTACATACATTTGAATATACACCTGTAAAATTGTGGAAGACATATTTTGGTCAAATCCCCCAAACTTGCAGTGTCTGATGGGTTCGGGGAGTCTTGGGATGCGATGCATCCAGAATATGCAGAGATCTGTGGCGAGGGCTGTTCCCAAAGTAGCCCCATGATGCCCCATGTACTGTACATTCAATTTACCTTCAATTCTAGATCGTTTATTGCGTTTAACCGTTTAAGCAACAGAAATGGTATCAAACCAACAATCTTTGACATTACTTGAGCACCAAAATAATGGTGGTACCAGTGGTAACCCCTAAAAATGGATGGTTAATGACCCTCACAAATCCATGTTGAAAATCTTTCCCCACACTCCGACAGCTCTGCTTTTTGGCCCAGCGGCTCCAGGGTTTCGGGATTCACCCCGCTCTTCACTCGCCCCACCCAAACGGTTCCAGCCATCTCGTCGCCCATGCCGGGTACCACAGGGAAAGGTGGCAAAGTTGACTTCTGAACATGAAGGGCCCCATGGTTCTATGGGTATCTATGAGTGGGGAGGAGGAGAGCAGAAAAAGTCACTTGAGATTGGTTTGTACAACCCATTGGTGGTTTTGGGGAAGGTTTACTCGTAAGTTTTACCACATTACAAAATCGCCAGGTCACCAATTTGTGGGTAAGGTGTCTAAAAGGATGCACTCTACTTCAGCAGTACTTTTTTGCTATAAGGCTGAAACGAAGTGCTCCATGTTGCCGTCGAATTCCAGAAAGTATTTACAGTAAAACCATGTGTCACTGGTAAAAATGCCTAAAGCTGCGATGAAGTCTTGGCTCAGACTCAGCCCGGCCCTTGTGACTCAAGGTGACCAACCAGGTGCCCAACCAGGTTCTATGATTCGATGCCATGTGCCATGTGCAATGTCTACCCTTGGCTCAAAAAGCTGCAACGATGAACAGAGTCAGGTCCACCCAGTTGGCCAAAGAAAAAAAACTCGTCCTGTTAGCCACTCATTTCCGAAGAGTCAACTGCGATCATCAGCAAAAAAATGATGGATTTAACTATGAGAAAAATGGTGATATAATTAAGAATATATATATATGTATGTAATTGTATGTATGTAATGAGTATATGCTGGGAAATGATGGAGACAGAATTCCAACAATCCCATGATTTGGGCATGCCGGGGTGGGATCATGTGGAAATAAATAAGCTGGTTTACGCGGACAAAGTGACGGGAAACCATGGGTTTGACCAACAAGATTGTGCGGAAACTGTCCCTGATTTTTCGCTGGGAATCTAGGAGTTGTAGTTACATAACTGTATATATATATGCCATAGCGGCGCCACAAGAAGATGGAAAAGAAAGAAATCACAATTTTAGTGCAACCTTATGCCTCTACATTTTTTTTTTTTTCCGGGGGCTACTGTCAAATATACGAGTTATATATATATATATAGGCCAAATTCCCTGCAAAGTCTTCCCAGTTCTGGGGCTCCAACAGGCTCCACTCTCTTCAACGTGGGCCTGGCCCTGAGGAGAAACGCGTGGATTGGGAGACGATGAAATCACCCCAGAAAGTTGTGAGATAAACCCTAGAATCACGGACACATCATGGAATATAACTGATATAACACCCATAATGATGGTTAGAACATGTCATAACACCCGTGGTGCTGGATATAACATAACATTTATAATTATGGATAATATACCCATTATGATGGTTATAAAACCCATAAATCATGTATATATATATGTATGTATATAATTATTATTAATTTATACCAGTTGGATGCCTACTTACTAGGTGGAACTGCTTACCCAAGTAGAGGTTGATCAAAAACCAAGAGGGGATCTTGCAAATTCTACCTTGTGCCTTATGCTGGCAAAGTTTACATACGATACCCAAGCATGGTTCCATGGCTGATCCAAGCGATGCCTATCATCCCACCTCTCTCTGGCTTGAGGGTCCAAAGCCTTGTCCTGTGACGCAGTGACACCATGGCGACACGTTGAAAAGGTTGGTGGGTTCGGCCCAGGGTGCGGATCCTACCTGCCACGTAGAAGAGCGATGAATTGTGGCTTGTCACGATGGTCCCTGACATTCCCTAAATATCTAAATTGATCAAACGGTTAAATATAGGAGTTGGAACCTCCAAAAGATCCCGTGCTGAGGCAACACAAAAATGTCCCCCATTTTGACCCCCATTCTTTCAAGGAAAAAACGGCAAACCCTCGTGGCTAAAATAAAGTGGTCGCCAGGCCGCCGTCCTCTACCTCGCACCAAATGACTGGCTCCCACAACCTGAGACTGAAGCGGGCTAGATGGCCATCCACACAAGGCTATAAGGCACCCTCTTGCATCTGGATGCAGCTAATATAATATAATATAACTATAATATAACTAATATTAGCTTATAGTTAACTATACAGTTTTGCATATCTTCTGTTTGATTTTTTTCTTTTGCTCAACCCCTGAGGATTGCAAATGACCATGAGCAAGCTGGAAATGCTCAATCGTACCTCTGCGGTAATTGAAGATTGAGCCCAAAAATCATCCGACACCAAACTCATCTGTTGTTTGTCACATCCCGAGTTGTTCTGATTCAATCTCCAGTTGACCCTGCGGTAATTTCACACTGGAAGATCACCATATTTGTCAAAACGATAAAGCATCGACATGGCCATGGCTTCCAGATCGCAAACTCTTCAATTGCCGGAGAGTATGTGGTTACAAACCCATTAACTCACCATAAATCACATTTTTTTGGTTCAAAACCCATTAAATACCAGGACTCTCCGGGGTGGTTCCCATTTCTTCGGTGGTTCCTGGAGAAGGCCCCCCTTCCCCCTGGGCGCCCAATCTGAGATGGAGCCCAGTGAGCGGCCACCTTCGGGTGTGTCACCATAAGATCCATAGGATCCCCAGCATTGCTTTCCATACGTTTTTGGTCGCCAAATCGTCTTTACCTTGTTCTTTGAAACCCAACTCAGTGAAATATCCCTTGCTACTTGAAATACCTCAAAAATCCTCAAAATATCTGGATATCATTGGATATCTCTAAGCTTTTACCACTGATCATTTCCCCACCAGAACTTCAAGCACCCCTTGGAGGTCATTGAGCACTCTCAGAAGCATCCGGCCGAGTCAGCTTTTTGCAGTGGAGAAAAGGCGCGCCAAACTGGGACGGTTCCAAGCTGCGTCGTGTGTCAATGGCCCATGTTTCGTATCAAGCTGGGACAGCGGCACTGGCACCCGAGATTTAAAGAAAAAAACATCCGATCCAATTCCAGTGAAAAATATCCAGCATTCATCCCATCCAAAATCTATCCCGAAAAAGGGTATCTAGAGCCAATCTAGAGGCTGTTCTTTGGAATCCAGCTGGCAAGATGGAACCACATCCAGGTAGGACAGTGGCGTAGCAATCTCAGGGCTTGGGATGGCTCGCCCATGACTGGATTGCAGTGAGATCCGTGTCTTACGGCGGTTGAAAAAATGTGGAAGCCAATTTGGATTATGCTCCTACTGTAGGGTTGGAAGCATCGAAAAAATGTTTGAAAATTCCAACTGGATCAGTCAGAAATGATGTCAATGTTTGAAACCTAAGTAAATATCAATATTGGTATCAATATCAATATCTAACATCTACATCTGCATATGTTAAATATTTATCTAATATCTAAGGAACCAAAAAATGCCAAAACGTGTTTCCAGGATGGTAGTTCGATGATGTGTTCCACATATTTCCAGGTTCCCATGGTTTTAATGTCATTTTGGGGTGCTATATATGTATAATGTCGATAATCTATCTCACCAGCCTGCACATAGCTCAAAAGTTTGGCCATTTGGGGATGATTCCCTTGGCAGTGACTAAAAGCAGTGAGATGATAACTCATCCTAATTGTTGGTTGTGTCATTATATCCCCATATCCTCATGATCATCCCCGTTTATGGTTGGT
Source organism: Cladocopium goreaui (assembly GCA_947184155.2). NCBI lineage: Eukaryota > Dinophyceae > Suessiales > Symbiodiniaceae > Cladocopium > Cladocopium goreaui. The sequence continues at coordinate 197,405 of CAMXCT020000187.1, forward strand.
TATACCACTAAATTATATTAAAGCTATATCTATCAGGGACCCACTCCCTGAGATCGCCGCTGGTACTAACTTAACTTGACAGCCGCTGCCATCACGAGCTGAAATGCCGCATTGGCGTTGGCATTCTCCGGATTCTTGTCCTTGTTGCAGGGATTTAACGACCAAAAAGCTGGGATGCAATGACAACACAATGATCTGATACATCTGAAGTTTCAAGATTTCACCAAGAATTAGGAAATCAAATCCAAAATGGAGCAACAAATGCCGAATGTTCGTGGATTTTCGTCAGATCAGTTCATTGTTCAAGGGGTTTTTGAAGAACAAATATTGGAATTAACATGGTTAAACAAGAGAATAGGGTGGAACACTGGCCAACACTAGGAAAGTCTAGAGGAGCTCTGTCTTAACCCCATCAAACCTGCTAGTGCAGGCTCTGTAGCATTCCTGAATATTGGGTACCCTACTGTGGGCACCTTTTATGCGACCTGAAACCCGCCTTGCTCTTTTTGGCCGAAGCCACTTCCATTATTCATGGTTAAAGGTTTAATTTAAGTTCCATGTTTGATGATGTTCTGCAGGGCATATGCCAATTCTTGATGGGCAAAATCCGTCCTTAATCCCACCAACCCCTTCCACCCATTAACCATCCATCATGTGCAGCTTAAATTCAATTCAAGTCTTAGAAGCATAATTCATGGTTCATTGCCAAAATCCCAATTGTTCATGGACGACATCCCCATGTCTATTAGTGTTAAAATCCTACTTTTCATGGGTAAAAATCATTTCTGATAGCTACATCCCCATTTCGTTTGGATGAAATCCCATTCTTCATGGATAATATCCCTATTTCTAATGATGAAAATCTCAAAAGTTTATCGATAAATCTTGGTTGCATTCCAATTATTGTTCATGAATAAATCTTGTCGTTCCATTGCTACATGCCCAACCACATTAATCACAAAGATCCACTAATATCACAAAGATCCAATAATATAATAATCCCATTAACAATCCACAATATATGAACGGACAATATATCAAATGACTATATATTCCCATATAATCCCATAATCCATTAATAATAATCCACTATATTCCCATGACAATCCCAGATAATATAATCATTAATATAATAGTGGATAATAATCCCATGATAATAATCCCATAGTATAATAATCTGGGATCCAATAATATAAGGATACCTATATTCCCATGACAATCCCATAATAATAATCCATTAATAATAATCCACTATATAGTCCCATAATAATAATCCATTAATAATAACTCCACTATATATTCCCATAATAATCCATTAATAATAATCCATATATTGGGAATATATATCCCATGACAATCCCATAATAATCCCATGATAATCCCAGTGCCACTGCTGCCGCGCATCCGGATGCCATCGCAGCGCCATCTGCCTGCGCACCTTGGACACCTCTTGTGGCGAGGGACGCCCGGAGAGGCCCAGCAGCAACAGCGCCTGCACAACGACTGGGGATGGTTTCATGCAACCCATAAAACGATTGATGTGTGGATTATTAATATGTAAAGATTATGTAAAGGTTATCATAAAATAGTCAAAGATTCTTTAAACAATAAACAAAAGATTGATGTTGGGGATTGTTTAGTATTGGGCTTACCACAGCATATATATATATATCATTATATATTCTGTGGGGATGTGGGCGATGTGATTTGTAATCCAGGATGTTTGGTGTCTTGAAATGGGTCAGAAATTGGCATTTAAGGAAACATCCTCACCGGAAACCCTGACTGTTACGCCCAATAATATATATATATACAGTAAGTATATTTACGCGGTAACTACATTTAAATATACGGACTTTAAAATATACGAACTGGTATTTCATACTACCTCCGGGGCCTCGCGGTCTGGCCCGCCCTCCACATATTTAAATGGCGTTACCCTATATATATATATCATATATCTGTGTGTGTGCGTTTGTGTGTACAGCTGTCCTGCAAATATTGGGAAACAAAATCATGGGTTCTCCCATCAAAAAAAGACAACCTGTTCTTAGTTTTAAGAAACTTGAAGATATACAAAGGATAGTACAACACCCTAACATCAAGACCCAAGTGAAGGTTTTGACACTGCTCCAGGTAAGTTGCTTTATAAATAAATCTTTGCGACTAGGCCAACTGTTGTGCTTACTTGATATGTCATGATTTCTGCACACTTGGGTGAAAAATAAGCCAATACTTATAACTGGGGGGGAACGTGTTCGATGGAGCTCAGGAAACGTCGGTGGTCATGTTAAGTCTCTGATGGTGGTGGTAACTCTTTCTATGGATCAACCAAGGATTGTGATTTGTTTGTGCCATTGAACTATCATATCTTGTTTTTTGTCGTTGGTCATCCAGATTTAATATTCTATCTGTTTCACACTGGGTTTGCCAGCACATCTTTTAACCATCCAGTATCAATCATACATAATAATCTTGGTCATTTCAGGGTTACTGAACCACGAGCAGAAGGGTGATTCATCTTTTTTTCAATGCGGGTTTGGGTATCTTTGGGCAACACTGTGGGAGGTAGAAACATCTGCTTAGCTGATGCATAAACCTCAACCAGCTGGAACATATCTCCTGCATTGGGAGCCAACAAAAAGATTCAGTCATCTTTGAGTGTGATCTATCCAACTTGAGGTTTGATGTTACCATCTAGTTTGGGTTTGGTCATTGTTGATTCCAACACCATCGGCCATAACATTGTCCATGATTTCTGTCTTACCCTCCCTCGTCTCAACACGTAGAGATTGAAATGTGGGCGGAGGCGAGAACGCGGCTTCAACCCAATTCGAAAGGTACCCTCTGGAAATTTCTGATTTCTGGTGGCTAATCCCCCTGTCAAAGAGCTAAATCTTAGCGTACTTCCTGAATCTGCTGGAAGCATTTTGTGTGTATATAGTGTGTTGTCAGATGCAATTGGCCCAAAAGAATACATATTTAACCTTTTACCACTTTAAGACATGTCAAAACATCATATAACATCATGTAACGAACAGCAAGTAAAGCGTAATCGCATTTTCCAAAACCCTGCAGTAGCCAACCATTGCAATGGAAAATCTCTCGTTTACTCCAATTGACATCCATTCAAGGTGAGGCCTGTCATAAGTTGATTTATAAATTCCCATTAGCTATGGCTTAAAAAATCATCCCCCATAAACTCTAGATAACCAAGTTATAAGTCAACTTAGCTATCTAGCAACCCTCATCATGTATGTTCCCACTCAGAAATGCTCATTTCCCCTTTGCCACGCCACGTGTCGCACCTGCATGTGGGACAAAGAATCGCTTTTCCATCCTTCCTTGAGGGCTTGGTTCATGGTCTCCTGGGCAGCCACCCTGAAAGTTGTACCACAGATGGATAAAGAAGTCATCCCCGTTAATGATAGCATGTGATAGCTTTATGATGGCTAATGATGATGGCATTGGGTTTGCATCATTTAGGTTCCCTACTGTAACTGTATAGTTTTTGTTGGAAATCTGAGCGAGCCAGCTGAACTCGGTCCGTTTTCTTTGTTTCATGCTGAACTTGGCATTGTATCCGCACCAAAGTTTCAAATGTTCATGGAAGTTCTATAGGTCTCAACTCATCTGACAAAGGTTTCAAGCCATCTAAACATCTAGCAGTCACCAATCTTAAAGACTTATGGGCAGTGACTGAACCATGGAGGTAGGCGCTGCAACGCCTCTTCACTCCATCTTTGGGACACCAAAAAAGCCCAGTTGGGATTGACAACACTATGGTTTTGGCTCATGTTCATGTTCAATACATTGGTTGAACCAAGTTGTAGAAGCACCTTTATGTTTTCATCTCACCCCTGCGCCAGAAATCCTCTGGGGTCAGTTTCGGCTGCTTTGGCCAACTGGAAGCTTGCCACGGCGGTTCGTTGGGAGCCTTGGTGGCATACCGGCAAGGAAAAAAACGCACATGGCATGGGAACTGGGTGAATGTGGTGAAAAATGGTGAAAATAAAAATGATGATTAGCAGATGGCGATGAGAAACTGATTAAACAGTAACATAGTGGTAAATTTATCACTTACCCTCTGGCAATTTGAAAGTTCGCAATTTGAAAGTTCGCAGTGGAAAACACCGGTTTTCATGGGTAAATCATCTAACTGGCTAAAACATAGTTTCCATAGCAAACTGCTATGTGTGTGTGGATTTTTTTTAATAGATCTTTTGTAATGCATATAATTTTACAATCCCTTAACCCACATGGAAAATCTTCAAAACCTTGGTGGGATGTATTGGATCAGCGGGACGGGATTATCTCTGAGAAGCGCAAATGGTGTTGTGTTGTTCATGGGCGCGTCTGAAAAACTAGGTGTATACCCCCTACATGGCCATTGTTTCAAACAATCTATGATAAAATATGATAAATCATGTTGATCCAAACCCACATGGTTTTCTGATCCTTTATGTGATATCATGTGATATCAGGCCCATTCATTGGCGAGCCTTAAAAAATGGCTGCGTTCATGAAATGACAATGGAATCTGAAAATTGGCCCATGCAAACATGCTCGCATCAAGACCTTTCTACAGTCCATCCCCTCTCCATTGGCCGGAGGTTCCACCTGAAAACCACCAAAATTGGGGTAAAGCGTGGGTGCCAGGTTGGAAGAGAACCGAAATGACTCAAACTCCATCAATCTCCCAATTTCCGCGCCCAGAAACTGCCGAGTACGTCCGTGTCCATGGATCTTGCCCGGGATCCTGGGAGTGCTCCAAGTTGGTCACATTGCAGAATTCCGAGGTATCATAGATATTGTGTGTTCATATATGCGCATGTATTACTATGATTAATTATATAATACATTATATATATCAAACATGTTTCCATACATTTCCAGCCGATCATCCAGGATCGCACCAGGAGGGGCGATCCTTAAAACAGCTGCTCGCATCGCTGGAGATGATTCCATATGATTCCTATACCAAAATACAAATACGGTCAGTTTTCGCAATAGAAAGAAAAGGATCAACCTTATATATTACAAAGATAGGAAATGATAAGAACATAGCATCAATACATATCAATACTGGGTACATATGTTATGCCTCATCGTTCATGCGACACACCGTATTCATAGAGGTCTGGTGAAAGATGCTGGGGATGTGGTGTCTCCATCGGTAAAAGAGGACCTCAAAAGGAAGAAACATCAAACTGTTCCCAAGGCATTTATTTATTTACATTTATATATATATATATTATATGTATCTATATATATATATATATGTGTGTGTATATATACACACATATGTATGGGGGTTTAGATTACCGGGGGTCAGTTGGCCCCCCCCATGGAGTAGATACAATTGAAAAAACACAACCTTGTTACTACAAAATGCAGTGCCAACCTGCTGCGAGGAGTCTACAACATGCTGTTCTAGGCCAAAAATGGAGCTCTACAAAATGCACGTCTGAAATTATGTATGTCAAACGTAAGTATTATTTTTCAAAGCTCTGAATGACATGCATTATGTAGAGGTGAATTTTTGTCCAAAAAACGTGGTATCTTAAAAACCTCACCTAGCATGTTGTAGAGGAAGTGAACTCTCCACCGTCCACTTCCCCCAGGGATCCCCAAAGTTCATTCCACTTTTCAGATTCTTTCTGCGGTTTGTTCTCATCGGCTCGAAACCTACCGAAGGTGTCAGCCTTTTCGTAGAAAGTTATCATCAATTAGCTTGGGGCTCATATTCAAAGGGATCATACATATTCAGAACTGCAGTAAAGCAGTGGAAATGTGGAGCCAAATTGGACAGAATGAAACAAACTTTGCCAGGTTGTCCCGAAAGGCATTGATTTATTAAACTTATCATCACTATGTAATTTACTCATTTACGTATTATGTTTTGTCAATTCATGTTGTATCGTTAGTTATTTCATTAATCATGTTTTTATTTGTGCCCATGTTTTTTTGTTGTTCTCAATTTTGAAAGGCATTTAAAGGAAAAAATCCAGCTGGGTACTGGGTACCCACCAAAAATGTATATGTTTAAATTTGTTTGATTTGTGTTCTGTATTTTGTTTTTTTTGTTGATTGCAATTATTCCTGCTTATTTTGCGCAATTTGATATTATTCATTTTTTGAAATTATTATTGGATATTATTGGTACATATTTACGTGTTTTCAGTTGTTCAGCCTCCAGTATGATCCCTCCTGATTAGACTCCGTGTTCTCTCATAGAATAAGTTATTCTTTTGACTTCTGGCCAGAACATCTGTTTTAATATATCAGGTGCCCCTCACAACTGATACTTCCACCCCAGAACTCCTGTTGGATCATTTGGTGCGTCTTGGTTCGACAAAGGACAAGGATTGATAGCATCATTTTGTAGAGCCTTCAGGAAGGGACACCCTTTTTGTAGAGTTTTTCGTCTGGGTGATTTGTTGGCCGCATAATGTCGCATTTTTTTGATTCAAACGCATTGACGCATGAACAAACATAGAAGCACACAGGAAAATACGAAAAATAAGGCACCAATTACACAGAGTAGATACAGCAAAGTAATGAGGCGGAAATTTAGAATGATGAATTTGAAGAAAGAATCGCTTAATGTTCCGGCGGTGACACACCACAACGAGGGTCTCCACAGAAAGCCAAGGATGTGGCAAAGCAAGACACAGGTGCAGCGAAGCACCCAGCAAAAGCAAGCAGTACAAAAGAATCTGATGGAAAAAAAACAGAAGAAACTGTGCAAACACCACTGGAAAGATGCACCCCTGGAACACCCAAAGCGCACCCCAAAATCCCCAAAGAAGAAAACTCACTGAAAAACAAAGAAGTAAATGAGAGCGAGGCCAAACAACACACCCCAAATCAGCCAAAGCAAAGAACAAGCATGAAGCAACACAGGATTCCAGGCCTTGTTTTGTACATTTCTTGGAAAATTAGGAGAGCAAAGGTTTGCATAGACTTCCAGAGATTTCCCAGTTCGAAGTCTTCACCCACTAATTACTGTACAAAACGGGTACAAAATGGGGGTACCCGGGTACCCACTACCAAGGCTCCGGTTTTCTTACAAAAAATTAAACCCCTACAAAATGCTGCTCCACCTCACCTATCTGAAAACACATGGCCGTCTACAAAATAATTGTTGGAAACATAGGTTCCAAAAAGACATCAATTCTTACCAACAGCGGTAGCAGAGCCAAAATGGACTTCTCTGGGAATGCGACTGCGGAAAAGTTCAAATATATTACCAAATGATCCTCTTCTACAAAAAGAATGTTAGATTTGGTTTTCTACAAAGTGACGCCTTTGTTTTTCTTAATGCCAAGAATTAGACTCTACAAAATGCTGTTCCATCTCATATATCTGAAAACATCTGTTCTCTACAAAATGCTTGTTGAAAAATATAGGTTCCAAAAAAACATCACTTCTCTACAAAGTGAGGGGGAGCAAGGTCAATTTTCTGTACATTTTGAGGTCCGAAAACGCTATTGTACAGGGGGTCAACCCACCCCTAAAGGTAGAGGAAATCTGAACCCCCATACATATGTATATAATTATATGTGTATATATATATGGGTATATATATGAATCAGCCATCGAAACAGGTCGGGATTTACCCTGTTGTTATTTAACATAGGGAAAATGGACCATTTATAGATGATTCATGATGATTTATAGATGATTTACCTATTAAAATGACTGATTTTCCAGTTTGCAGACTGTGAGTCATTCTCAGAGGATAGGTCTTTACCAGGACCTTGCCCCCTGAACGATGCAAGTCTCGTAGTAGTAATAGTCTTGCGTTGGTCCAGCCTGGCTCCTGCGCCAGCCATCGCCCGGGGAAAGGGAAACACATGGGAAAATGAAAATCACATTTTCATGGTCAATCTTTGATAGTCCTGATAGTCCACAAAAAGTGAATCTATGTAAATCTTTCGCTGGTTATGCTTATTTTCCAAGGTTGGGGATGTTTTGGGGGAGGCTCCACTTTAGACTTAGGGGTTGCAAAACGCTGCAAAAAGAGAAAACACTACATTGAAAGTCCAAAAAATGATGTGAACCGGCGTGGCTTGCCAGGTGATGAAAGAACAAAATGACAGTAGATTTCCACTGTGCTGTATCAGTTGAAGTTTTATGAGTTTCCTCTTCATCAGTAATGATGATACTTGATGTACAGAGCTTAGCCGCTTAGCGTCACAATCATGATTGTATACGCACAAATTCCTTTTGTACAAAGACACGTTGTCACATATCTGTTGACTAAATCCTCGGTTGCCTTCTGCTGAAATCCATGTATGGGAGTTGCAGCTCATCTGAGTTGTAATCGCTCACACTCTCTTTGCAGCGAAGTTTCTAGGTGCAATGATGAGTGTCTTTGGTTGTCGTTTGCAAATGACCCCCTTTCAGTTCCAGTATGTTCCAGGTGACCACTATGAATGACCGAAAAATATGACCATATATGAACATCTTGAAACTAGTGATGTTAACATAAATGCCCCATGTTCATATTAACATATTAACATATATGCCCAATGACCCCATGCCGCCCATGCCCCACCGCCAATGGTCGTCATATGGATCAATCCATGTGGCGAAGCCGAAAAAACCCTCCTGGCCTCGAGCTCCGGTATTGCGTCTCTTCCTGGTGGAGGTGATGTTCATCAATATTTCGTATGGTCACTGGAAAACCACCATTTACCACTTTGCGAACTGGAAAATCATGGAAAATCACCATGTGTAAGAAATAAATCCTCAAAGCAAATGGGCGTCCAGTTCGCAGACTGTAAAATTACGAGGGTAATGATTTTTACATATTTTTACCACCTCTGAAGGTGATGAGGAAAAAGACGGAATAAGATTCATTTCACAAAAAGGTGTGGAAACAAATGACCACCAATCAGCTGCAGACTGGCCATTTGTTCGGTAGTCCGAATGGTTGAACCCCTATTGTTGATCTCCCCATAGACCACTACAAAGGCCGCTGTTGATTCCTGGCTAGGGCCCAGTGTCCATTGTTGCGTTGCACATGAAGCCGACTTGGAAATGCCAAGTCAAGCGCTATCTACATTTTTATATGTTGAGTTTTTTCAACAAACAGCTGTTGTCTATGGATATTCATCCCCCCAAATATATCCAAATATGCTATTTCTAGAATCCTCCCTTCAATGGATTGCTTTGAGGGAAATTTAAAAGGAAACTCTCATCTTTCATAGGAAAGTTCATGGTTTTGGGTTAAGATTTGCCCTGAAAACTTAAATCCGTTGATTCTTTCCATGCCTTTCCATCCTCATCGGCCCAAAAAAACGGGCAACGGCCCAAGCATCGTGCGCGTCATCCAGGTAGTCGTCAAAATCCCAAGGGATGGACTCCCAAGGTTCATCGTCCATGGTGAAGTCCTTCCGGCTGCAGTTCCAGTTGCAAAATGTCATAAGAAGTTCTAAGTATATCTTATGTCATGTATATGATGGCATATGATGTTATAAGTATATGTATATGGTATATGGTATATGTATATGGTATATCAATGTGCATCACCTATATAATAATACCTTTTTCAGGGTTCCTCCAGGCTTATATATTGATATCCCAACTGGTGGGGGGGCCCAGAAAACCACGGTAACCCCCGCACCCAATCTGTGGGTTGGCTACCTTGTCCAAGCTCCGTAGGGTACATCGTTCAGAAAGGTGCCAACGAACACAGTAAGCATAGATATCTACAGCTATATTACCATCTGGTTATTTAACATAGCCATGGAAAGATCCACAATTTTTAAAAGGTAAACCATCTATTTCTATGGGCCATGGCTTCCATGGCTATGTTAAATAACCAGAGGGTAATATCTACAGGTATATCACGGTATATCTGTATGCCATAAACCATGGCAATAGCATAAACCATAGTACTGCAAATTGAGGGGGCATATGATAAACTCCAACTGGGGTTGGTTCGCTACAGTACTGGGGTTGGGCTTCCCTCATTATAGCCAGAGTTACGGTATCATACTCTTGTGGACTAGCAATTTCCGGCAAACTTTGACACACATCCACATCTTCTATGGCAAATCCCAGCGTCGAAATAGTCGTCCACATCATCGTAGCGATCGTCCCAGTCATCGTACTCTTCTCTTATGAACCTCAGCTGGCCAATTTTGAATGGCCAGTGTTTGACGTCCTGCAATTTTTGTGCTCTGGTTAGCATATATCAGCATACAAACCACATCACACACATATAATCACCTGTATATATAGTTACGAGTATATATATATATATATACATACATGTATGGACAACAAGCGGAAGATTGAGTTGTACTAATGTACCATTCCAATGTTCTCCTTTCCCGTCAGGGCACTCCCGTACAAAGTCCTGGTCGGAAGGCGAAGCATAGCCATAGAACTCGCGCTCCGCGCGGCTTCTGGGCCTTGTTTGATCTTGGCGGTACATACTCCTTTCCCCCTGCAATTATATAATCGAACAAACATAACTGGTGATTCAATGGTGATTTAGTGGAGTTGTATACATGTGTGTGTGTGTCTTCTATATTCATACATTAATCATAGGGGGGTCATCGCCCCAAATATGGTTATGGTTGAAAATAAACATCTTGGGAACCACCAACTATAAAGTCTTATATAATAAACACCTCCACCCTTCAAGTACAACGAGAACATACCAAAACTAACCTGATTTGGAATGTTGAATCTAGTCATGTAGTCAGGGAGGATATGCCAAAATGGCGGGGGAAGTACGGTCTCCTTGGCCTTGGGTGAGAACATCACCAGCGGTGACAATGATGGTGGTGTCAGACTCAAAAAAGATGAGTACACGTTTTGTAGAAAATAATAATCATCATCATCATCATCCCAAAATTGGATGGAATGGAAAACAGTCTTTGAAACCACCAGCCAGTCCCCGCTTCAACGCCTTTGTTTCCGATTTCTGGAGCTACTCCTCCCCGAGCGCGGAGGTCGCGATTGAGGGGCCACCTGGCACAGGGTCGCCTATGAAGGCGCCAAGAAACCTTGGCAAATCTTATGAATCACCGGAGATTCAAACGGGTGAGTTACCTACGATTTACTAGCAATATCCACCAGTCTATGGCCACGAAATGCCAAGAACCACAGGAGTTTGACTGGCATTCCAACCAAAAAGTCTCGCCAAAGCCATCGTGTGAAGAACCACGCCTCATTCAACACGTCCTGCACGTCTCGTTGCCTCAAACCCATGCTGCGCAATTTCTGCACCTGAGTGCGCCCCAAGGCGTCCAATATGCCAGGGGCGTATGAAACCAGCTGCAGTGTAGCAAATGTTGTCCATCCCAAAAATCCCAAAACGGAAAACAAATAGCTAAAAAAAAATAAAAACCACTTAAAAACCCCCACTTTCCAATTGTATTGGTTCTCACCGAATCCCAGTAAAACGGGACCGGAACTGCAGGAGGTGGGTCCCAACCGATTCCATCCACTGCTGAGTAGCAATATGTTCCCCATAAATATTGTCAGTTGCGTACATGAGAAAATGTACTTACACACATACACACAGATAATCACAGATATATGTCTATATACTGTAATATATATATATGTGTGTGTGTATGTATACACACACATATAAATATATATATATTTATATATATGTATACAATTATATACATCCGTGTGTGTGTGTCACATCATATGTAATTATCTACATGTGTATTCCATTGTGCTCCCCATTTTCAGCGAGACCATGCCACAAGCTCCCCATGCCACGGAACCAAGTCCTCCTTAGGCCACATGGACGTGCCCTGCACATCGCACATGTTCAGCACAGTTCGCAGCTCAGCCTCCGAAAACTTGTTGAGCCCCGCATCTTTAAACCTGAGCACAACTTGCTGCGTGGAGTGCCTGGAGATTCTTGCCCCATTTCTGACCTGTTTCCAGTGCCCAGAAGAATATGGGATGAAATCAGGACAAATCATGAAGGCCCACAATGATCCATAATGTGTTGATGCTTCGACAATGGGCCCGGGTAATGAATTTGATACCCATGTTTTCTATCACTTTGCACTGTTGTTACATGAGTTTGTAGCAGTTTGTAGCAGTTTGTTGTGAAAAGTCCAAGCTGCCACCCATTTTCTGTGTGCATGCGTACCTGTGCATGCATTCTAGATGGGGGAATGTATGAATACAAACACGTCATCATTGTCATTATTCCCATGTTATTTATTGTTGCTATATTAATTGTTGGCATCATCATTATTATTGTTGACTGTTATTGGTCCGAAAAAGCAATGATGGCCGCAGGTCTACATTAATTCTAGGTGCCTGCAAAGAAAGGCTTCTGCCAAAGTCCCTGTGACAATCTGGAAACTTTGATGGTTGTGCCTTTTTGTAACTGGGACTTGTAACCAACATTTCACCAGAAAAAATCGAGACCCACAGAAAATCAACCTGCAAACAGTGTACATGGACATAGATGCGTAGACATTGTTGAGACATGCTGAGACGTATTGCACTTATAACATCTTAATATCCCCGCTGGACTCGCTAGAAGTCAAGCTATGTCAAGCTATGTCGAGGCACTTGGTCTGCCGTTTCTTTTTTTTGGCGCCATCCTTGGCCTCGGAATCTCTGGATCTGCGTGTCGTGGATTTTTCGGCCCCTTTCGAGGCTTTCGAGGCTTTCGAGGCTTTCGCCTCGCCCCTTCTCCGTCGAGCTTGGGCCTTCCGTGGTGAGACCCTCCAACTGATGCTGACATTGAGAATTGTAAAATTCTATTGCTATATAATGCTGTAACTATTAAGACTATCAAGTCAGATCTGCTATGTATCATTATGTATCTATGTACTGTATGTACGTATCTGTATGTACGTATGTAATATATGTATGTCTGTCTGTCTCTATGTATGTATGTGCGTATGTATGTATGCATTCTGCACACGGTGTTGATGACATTTAGAATCCTTTCGATACAATCAGAGGATTCTGTGGTGTTTTCTTTCGAAATGAGCCGTTTTTTCCAGCCCCAAGTGTTCACCTTCTGACTTGAGAATAGCACTTGGCACAGACCACATCATACAGTGATCAAATTGCTTTGATTACATGACTATAAATGCGTATGGAGTATCAAAAAGGCAGAAACTTGCTGTTCTCGCAATTGTCATACGGATCATTCCATCCGAATTTGGGTTTATGTTGGCAACATCAGCTGACTATAGCTGACTGTGGTCTCCAGTGCTTTCCTCCACCGCGCCTTCCGCGCTTGTCGCACCTCTTTCAAGGCTCCTTCGAGCAACTCGTAGGGGATCCGCAGCTTCTGAATCCACGAGGCCTTGGCGAGATTTTTTGGCACGGAACAAAGGATGCGAAAAAAATGATGAAATATATTCTAAATATATGTAGCCATATATATATATATACATATAAATAAATATATATATATATATTGTGTGTGAGTGTAGATATATATGTGCATATTTATTTGTATATCTCATTATATCTCCCTCTCTATCGCCTTCAGATCAGGTCTGCCGCAAGCTTACTGACAAGTATACATGTATATGTGCGTCTGGCTTTATATATATATAATATTATATATATATTCATACATATTATATTCACATATATATATATATTCCATATCTATATATATTCATATATTATATATCCATATATACAGTATTCTATCTATATACACTTCAGACGCCACCAGTCAGTTCAGAAGCTCGTAGCTTTGCAAAGGTTTGAGTTTGAGTATGCACTTTCGCCCTTTCCCATGGTAACATTGGCAGTTGCACAGATCTGGCCATGCTGGCACAAAATGGGCAAGGGTGGATCAGAATATCCAGAATCCACGCACAAATGAGATTGAGTGAAAGAATGTGAAATCCCAGGGGTCTCATTGGATTTAACTGGGATTCAATTGATATGTGATGTGGGATGATGTGGCTTCGCCACTCTGAACCTGCAATCCTTGGCGCCTCGACCCTCGACCCTCACCTGACTTACACTCACGCATAAGTATGATTTAGTATGATACCCCAGGAGAAGCTGTGAAAAATCAATACTATCTTCATCTATCTTCACCATGTGGGAAACTTAAGATATTCACCAGTGCTAAACTTATTTGGATACCCCAGGAGAATCAACGGTGAAACACCCCTTTCTTTCGTCCAGGCTTCCACCTGCTGTCGATTTTGCATCTTGGGAAAAGCATCGAAGCCCAATGCCTTGGATCCATGGTGTTCCCGTTGTTTCAGCTGTTGGATCAAGGGATGGTGCACGATGGTGCAACCAATGTTGAGAGGATGCAACTACTGAAAAACATATTCAATTCAACATAATTCAGCCATCCAAACCATCCAAACCATCCAAACTCTGGAGTTGCCCACATTTTTTTAAAAAAAAGTGAATCTCAGCCACAAGTGAACCCAGAAAAATGCCCGAAAAAACATCGGGGCAAACGAACATCATTTCACCAATCTATATAAGGTGAGGCCATCCATGTGGCCGCCATAGCTGGTTTCAGAATTAATCACGTGGGAAGGGACTAAAACATACTACCCATATTACCCTCTGGTACACCAACACATAACTATGGAAAATCCCCATTTTTAATGGGTAAATCCACTATTTCAATGGCAATATTACCAGAGGGTATCCATATTACCAATATTACGACTCTAAGACCAACCATCTGAAATTTCACTCATTCGATTCCCACAGTTTATATACCCAGATGTTCGTCCATTTTCTCCAGGGACCCGCAAAGCTTCTTCCAACTCCGTGGTCTTCACGGTGTCGAACCAGCCGTCGTTTCGGGCACCTCGAAAACTGATGAAAACTGTGCATGGCATGGCGGTGCCAGCGGTGCTAGCGGTCAAATTTGCGACGATCTTTCGGAGACAAACCAAAAAACCCAAAGAATCCCGAATTTTTCCATCCTTTTTTTTCCCCCCACCTGGCCCCACCCCCTCACTGTGCAAAACCGAGGCGCGCATCACCAAAACGCAATCGCTGCGATGTCTGAGGTGGACCTCAACTGCGCCATGGATTTGTGGAGTGGGTCCACTCCACAAATGGAATCCATGTGAGTAAAGCAATGCCATAAACCACCCATTCGGGAATGGTTTATACATCTTTATAATTGTTTATACCACCTATAAAAATGGTGATTTGAGGGATGGTTTATGGCATTGTTTTACCCACATTGATGGATATATATGATGGGTAGCCACATATGGTACAAACTCGTCAACTAACTTCATGGCCCAATTAGGATCATCCCCCTTTGTTTGCCTCTGAAAAGCTGATAAGAAAAAGTTGGAAAGAAAGTCATGAAAGATATGAAAGGCAAATCTCCAACTTAAAAATGGCAACAGATTATAGATATTGAAGATATTACCCCTGGTTATGTTCCGTAGCTAGCCGTAGCTATGGAAAATCACCATTTTTGAACTCTCTGGACCATTCTCAGCTCCCGGCTGCTCCTGATTCGGTCAAGGTCCGGGCAAATTTGACCATGGAAAAATCATGGATTGGGGGTATACATAGCTACTGCATATATTCCATACATATATACATCATATAAATATATATATATATCACCTTCTGAAGGAGTTCAGCAGAGCTAAGGGCGAGTATATATTATATATATATGTGTGTGTGTTTAAATATGTGTTTGTTAATGTTATTTATTGATGTAAAAACATAACTGTAATATACACTGTTCTAATCTGTTCTATATGCATATATATATACTGTATATCTATATGCTGTGTATATCTATATACTGTCTATATCTATATACGGTGCATGCATATATACACTGCGTACTGTATATGATATCATCAAATGGTTGAACAAACATAACAAGGTCCAGAACATCATGAGCACTCAATGATTTCTTTCGCGCTATGCTTGGGAGGCCCCTCGCGTCCCAAAGCCTCGACCACTCTTCCGAAGCACCAAGCAGGCTGCTGCAGCCAAAGTGCTACGCAATGGCCTGGTGAAGCCACCAACAAAATCCAAGAAGTTCTTTCTTCATGTTCAGTGGGGGTTGCAGTTCCACTGTTATATAATGTCTGGTTGGTGGTTGAGCCACCCCTCTGAAAAATATGAAAGTCAGTTGGGATTATGAAATTCTCAATATATGGAAAAACAAATTTTCCAAACCACCAACTAGATGTTATATACTGTTATTACATCTTCTTACAAGGACACCCATGGGATCTGCATAGAATCTGCATGCATCTGCGATGATCCTGCTAGTAAATGTCAGCTGGCTTGCAATGACCAGTTGCAGGGACCATACCTGCACTCAGAAATTTAGATGCCGAAACATATCCCAAAAATATCCCGAATCATCCCGAATCTGTAAATCAGCCTGAGATATGTGTGATGTTCCGCACGTCGAAGCTCCAAATTCCCATGTCATTGTTCAACCATTTGCAAAAACCACGTTGTGCCTATTCCCAAAATATGTTGTCTCGAAACTACTTCACCTCAAATCTACAAAAAAAAACAATTCCATATAAAATCTATGTTTCCTAAATCTAGTCACTAATGATATCATTAGGATATAATTATGTCTATTGTTTTTTTTCATAAGTGACATATGTCCTAATGATATCACCATACAGCCCCTTCCGCTCGCATCTCGGCCAAGTCACCACGCTCCAAGGCGCGGCCCGCACAGCCAAAAAACGGCCGGCGGCGGTGTCGAGGTCGGCGTCGCGCGGGAGCCTCGGGAGAAAGGGGTTGCAGAAATTCGGGAGTTATTATATATATATATATGTGTGTGTGTGTGTGTAATCTATATATACAGTATATAATCCATATATATATATATATTGTTATCTATATATTGAACTTTATTTATCTTTAATTATTGATGTTCTATGATTTCTATAGGAATTCTATAGGAATATATATTGTTATATTGAGCTATATTATTGTAGATTTTCTCTGGAGTTTGGATTTCTATGACCTCAGGGAAAATCCTGCAGGAAATATCGGGGGAGTTAACTGCAGATTTCCCGACCAATTCTGGGAGATTCGGAAATTTATGGCAAAATTCAGGAACCTAATGGACTGAAGTAATATATATATATATAGTAATATTATGTAATATTATATGTTTACTTTTAGATTGGAAACATTTACTTTACTGTATACATTTGGATTTTTTCGGGTGGTCAATGGGTAGCTTGGTAAATAGACCACGATCACCTGAGTTACCTCAGATGGCTGATGGTTGTCATCCCCTTGTTACCGAAGAATCCCGTAGAATAGAAAAATCTATAAAATCATCTATATCAATATAGAATTGAATAGAATGAAATTCCATTGGAAAAGGATAGAATAGGTTAGAATGAGAATTAGGATTAGAATTGTAATAGAATAGAATAGAATAGGCGAGAACAGACAAGACTAGAACTAGAAATAGAAATGGAATAGATTAGATTGTAGACACATATAAATATTAGATTTTGTTTGCATAAATATGCCAACATATGCCAACAAATGCAGTGATATTTCCCTTCTCAGCTTGGATTCCCAGTGAGAATCTCGACGACCCTTTTTCGTGCTGAGCAACGGGAGGAGCGTGACGAGCCACTGCCACCGAAGTACTCCTAGGATGGCACCATCAACGGGATGAGATGAATGGAAGATTTTAACAGCAACAGTGGGAGTATATCATGGATATGTGTATATACATATATATGTAGTTATATAAATTGTTGTACATACAGCAATATATATTCTAGTTATTATATAGGGAATGACTGATGATTCGATGCAGGATGTGGCTTGAAAAATGGAACCCCCATCCAAGACTCCCAGGGCACATGTTGGGCGCAGGGCGCAGAGCTCAACATGTCGAGGCCTCTGTGGCCAGGATATTGCAGGATAACCTGAAAACCCACAGTTCACTAGAGTGGTGGCAATTTTTAATGGTACTTGATCACTAGATTCACTAGATATTGGGGATAAGCCTCGTTGATCAACTCACTAAAATAAAAATCCAGGGCTGACATATTTGACATTGCTCTAATTATTTTGCTCTACCCATTCAGTTCAGTAAAACAGCACGAACTGATGGATGACTTGGGCTTATTCATCTTATCCCATCCCCACCAGTTATCCCGTAGAGTTCGGCCTTCCTCGCCTAGCGTCGCCGGCAAACAACAGCACAGCTTGGGAGCCAGAAATGGTCACAAAAAACCGGCAAAAGATCAGCAAAGCTATGGATCTTTCCCACTCTGCGCCCATCCGACTCTGGGATGCCCAAACTTCCGACTCTGAGATCCAAATCGAGAACAGTTTCTGTGCTCGTCAAAGCTTTCCTCATGTCCCTGAATACATCTGAATACAACATAACGCGGTTGATCATTGTCAGCATTGAAATTTATTCATGTAGTGAATCCAAGAAGAAACCTCCAGTGGTGATGGCGGTGATGGCTCCAATTCCATTTCTGGACAGTCATTGGGACCTTCGGACCTTCATCCAAGAAAATCACCAGAACTGATATCCAGTTCTGGAAGTAGACTAAGCTTGGTGCCCCCATACTTATACCATCTTATACTCTATCTAGAGACAATGTTCTAAGTTCAATAGATGGTTCACACATGTTCATACAATACATTTAACTGTTAAGATCAACACTCATGAGCACTTTCATCCTCTTATGGATGATGATAGTCGCACCATATTGGCCATATTGCATACCACAACCCCCTGTACGTCATCAACCAACCCTCATTTATCAATTACATGATTATATCCCCATATGTTTGACTCTTCATAATCCTCTAACAGCCAAATACCCCTACTGTTACTTGGGCGTGCGTCCCAGTTAGTAAGGTAATAAGTAAGAATCATCTTGTACAATGCCATATTCTTATAGATTATATGAGTTTATATATATATATACAGATGGAATATCCCTAAATCTACAGTGTACATGATTCATGTATGGTATATTTTAACCACTTCCTACCTGGGAATCCAAGTTAGGATCGTCAACGAACCACCATTTACCAAACATAAGCCTAAATTTAACCCTGGTTTGGAAAAAGAGAACGAAAAATATTTTAAAAAACATCTATCTATAATATATAATATTCTATAATCATAATCCTCTAAAAGATGGATAAAAATCCCAATATAAAACATCAACAAACTGGAGTTACTCACCAAAGCCCCGGTTTTTCAAACAGCCACCCCAAGCGTCCATGACCTCTGCATCCTCTTCGTCAAAGGCCGACACCTGTGGCAGTGGTCAGTGGTCTGGTTTGGTTGCATATATGCAAGTATGTATATATATATGCATATGTATATCATTATGATATATCATCATATATACAATGATATGTATATGTCAATGGTGTTAATGTATAACAGCATATGCATATATATATACATAAATTAAAAAAAAATAACAATAATAATAATAATAATTAAGAATAATATATACATGCGCGTGTAAATGCAAAAGCTAGTAACTATTCCAGATTGTTCCAGTAATTGCAGGGGCGGTGTCACTGTGACGAAAGTTATTCATTGCGTGGAATGCAACAGAAAAAAGTTCATGACTAATGATAATTAATTATCAATTATGAATCGCTTCCCCTATCCAAGAATGGCATATTGTTCTGAAACTTCGTGATCCCCAAAATATGCGGAGGATCGAAAATTAACTCGAAATTTGGATGCTTCAAAGCCCTCGAAACCAGAATCGCCCTAAATTGTGGCTCCATTTTGGCCCGTATCTTGGGCCACTTCGATCTACAATGATCTACACACCAGACACAGCCGCGGATCATTTTCTGGCCGTGTCGCCACGTCCGAAAACCAACGATGCCACCGGCCGAAGACATCTCCGCTGCTGGAAGTATGTGCGGCACGGTGGTTAGCTGCGGCCCCTGATGAAAAAGGCATCTCTGAAAAATGCTGGTGCTTAAGAATGGTCAATGCAGTCAAAGGCATGAGTTCTTGCCATTTAGAACAGCGTTGCCACGCAATGCTACGCAACGCTACACAAAGATGATGGCAATACACTTGAGATGTCTGAACAATGTAGAAGAAGAGTATTCAACCTACAAAGTTGGAAGAATTTTAGCAACGATCGTAAGGATACAACTAACGCGAATACCATTGAATGCCAGCATACAGCATAGTCCAGTGAATATGGGTTTGTCTGCAAATAGGCTACCCCCAATTCCCATTCAAGTATGGACTATGATCACTATCCGTATGAAAATGGGAATTTATAGGGTATCCATAATATTCCATAATTATGACACATCATGACACATCCATATCTGGATTCTATAGACCTATGAACTTTTGGGACTTCGGCATCTCTGGGCCGAAACTTTCCGAAACTCCGGGGCGTGGCAGCTTTTGGGTTCGGCTCCATGCTGAGCCAATAAGCTCCCAATCCATGAGAGTGTGAGAATCAAGCCAGGCCAAGTCAAAGAGAAGCGCGATATCTCGGGAGAATGTCTGGATATTGGGATCCTATTGGGATCCTATTGGGATCCTATTGGGATCCTATTGGGATCCTATATGATTGTATCATATTTCCTGTATGTTTGTATCATATTTTAGCATATTTTATCAGCATCTTTGGGGTCATGTTCGGATATGTTTAGAAGCATTGTCCCATGGCAACTATGACATTGAAATCATTTGGATGCTGCTCAACCATGTCAAACCATGTCAAACCTCAAGGATTTTGGTTGAACATGGTCAAACTTGAGAATCTTGAAACATGGCTGGATTAGTGCTGAAGTTTCCACTGGGGCCATATCAATCTAGATAATTAATGTTGATTCCTCCCACTGGTTATCCTCATTCCCTTGGCCCTCTGTCTGCCTTGGAAACAGGCAGCGGCAACTTGTCTAGCTGGCTTACTAGCCATTCTATGCCATGCTGCATCTACCAGCGAGCATTGGGCTCCATTCAAGGTTAGAAGTGGATTTGAGCGGTGGGGTCACAAAGTCTAATATTGTCCAGCTACCCCGTTCCTGGATTCCAAATTAAGGTGTCCCATGCTCCGGATGCCGGCCATCACCCGAGAACGGCAGGCCGTTTCGCTGCAGGCCGTTTCGCTGCAGGCCGCAGCTTCAGGGAGTGCAAGGCCATCTTGATTTAGGGTTGGAATGATTGGAGCCTGGGGATTTGAACCTTTTGGATCCTTTTCTGAAAAATGGAAGATGCATCTGGTGAAACCCCAATTGTTCCTCAGGGCGGAATAGCCATTGTTGCTACATAATTTTTTCCTTGCACTGCCATCTCAGCTATTTTTTTTGGGTTGCTTCGCTCGCCCGCCTCAAAATCACCTCGGATTTGCTTCACGGGTATCCAGTACCTCTACCGTACTTATGTTGAAATTAAGGTTAAAATTTGGGTGCTCCTCAAAACCATCACTTTGTGGTCTGTTGGACAGACCCTTCACTATGAAGTTCACAAAAAAAATCAAGTTTGTGCTTCGTGTGAGAAGCTTCAAGAACGGGAATGTCCAGTCCGCGGCTCTAAGATGCTCACCTAGACCTGAACATCAAGGGCCAACACTCATGCCTCATGATCTGACTATTCTATCGATTCTTGTCCCGAAATTCCTAGCTTCATGCCCCCTGGCCCACCATGAAGGCTATAAAGCCGAGACACTGCAGCAGCTTACGGACAGGAGAAAACATGAAGGCAGGGTCCTGAGTTTAGCATGTTCCATGGCCACCTGACCCAGTTTGGGGCCCAAAATTTTGGGGTGTGCCGACATCATGAAACCACAGCCACCGGAATGGTGGACAAATGCTGATGTTGATCCTTTGTCGTATCTCTTTGGCTGTGAATGCTTGTCATGGCTGGCCACAAATTATACTCTTTGTCAAGACCTGTCAAGCGACATTCCCCATGTGCGATTCAAATTCAACTTAACCAATGGACCAACAAAACCTTAATGGTGATCACAACCAGGGTCTTGTTTCAGGTCCCCAGTCTGCATGCAACGTAGATAAGGCGCATTTCGTGGACCGTAGAACCACGATTTGAACCTTGGGAACGCGACTTCCAGCTGAACAATCCATGGCCATTAGAGTTCGGGTCCGTCCATTGATTGGGGAAAGGCATTAGCACCATTTCAACTACTGGTCACTTGTGATTTGGGGCTTTGGGCTGGTGGTTGCCCATAGTGACTAGAGCCGTTTAAGAGCCCAAACCACCGGCTAAAGAAAATCGAAAAACGAGTGTTTTCTGTGTGGGGGAGATGTTTGAGAGATAAAAATAATTGTTGTTTTTTTCAGATTTCAGGAAAACCAAGGAAAAGCAAACAAACAACGGCAAAACAGCACCATCTGCTGTCACCATGCACCATCCTCAGCTTCTGACTCCTCGATAGATAGCCGTCCATCATGATTCCTGATTGGCAAGGGACACTTCAGGACCGGGCGTCAGGTTGTGCATGTTTGTGCATGGTTGTGATAAACCCATCCCATAACGCAGTTAAAATAAAACATGGTGCTTTTCAACTTCTGTACATAGTGATCCCTTCCCCTTAATATAAAATACCTCCCTGGAAACCCTGGTTTGATATTGGATTTGTTTTGTTCATTTGGGGGGCCCATATGAGAGTAATTATTTAATATTAATTCAGGGGATGAGATTACATCTATGTACTGTATATCTTAGTTCTTTGGCATTTTTTCCCCACCTGCCAGGTGAGGGTTGTTAAATTTTATCAGAGCTGTTCTCCTCCTCCTCCGCCTCCTCCTCCTCCTCGTCCTCCTCCTCCTCCTCGCAGTCCAGATCCCAGTGGGCACAGCCGGCCCAGCGGGAGCGCCAGATCCCAGGGGGCACTGCCGGACCTCCACCGCGAGCTCCAGATCCCAGTGGGCACTGCCGGACCTCAACCGCGACTTCCAGATCGCAGTGGGCACTGGTGGGCCTCAACCGCAACTTCCAGATCCCAGGCACTGCCGGACTTCCACCGCGAGCTCCAGATCCCAGTGGGCACCAGATCGCAGTGGGCACTGCCGGACCTCAACCGCGACTTCCAGATCGCAGTGGGCACTGCCGGACCTCAACCGCGACTTCCAGATCGCAGTGGGCACTGCCGGACCTCAACCGCGACTTCCAGATCGCAGTGGGCACTGCCGGACCTCAACGGCCAGATAGAATGCCAGAAGATATGCCAGATAGAATGCCAGAAGATATGTCAGATAGAATGCCAGAAGATATGCCAGATAGAATGCCAGAAGATTTGCCAGATAGAATGCCAGAAGATATGTCAGATAGAATGCCAAAAGATTTGCCAGATAGAATGCCAGAAGATATGCCAGAAGATTTGCCAGATAGAATGCCAGAAGATATGCCAGAACATATGCCAGATAGAATGCCAAATAGAATGCCAGAAGATTTGCCAGATAGAATGCCAGAAGATATGCCAGATAGAATGCCAGAAGATTTGCCAGAAGATTTGCCAGAAGATTTGCCAGATAGAATGCCAGAACATATGCCAAAAGATATGCCAGAAGATATGCCAGAAGATATGTCAGATAGAATGCCAGAAGATTTGCCAGATAGAATGCCAGAAGATATGCCAGAACATATGCCAGAAGATATGCCAGATAGAATGCCAGATAGAATGCCAGAAGGTATGTCAAATAGAATGCCAGAAGATGTGCCAGTAAGAAAATGTAGAAATGCCATGGTGGGGATCATTCGAAGTGAAGTAATTTGCTTTGCCAACGGTGGACGCTCGAGGTTGTGCGCGGTAGCAGCAAAGTTACAGTAGATGCTTTGGTATTTCGAAAATCACAAACCATTTGCCGTTCCAGCCGTTCCAGTACTTCCAGTTTTATTGGTACCCGATTTTAATGCTTGTCAATGTTCAGCATCGTGCAACCAGACCCTTGCAGGACCACAAATCTGCCACCCCTTGGTCAGAAAGCACGCTGCTCTATACAATGATTGACTGGTGGTTTGGGTGCCGGCAGTATGGAATCCCCTGAGCTCTGATAAAAGATATTATAGATTGCCGTGGTGCACGCCCAGGATCTTAAAAACAACAATCCAAACTACCACTTCATCATGGTTTGGTACACTCTGAGCCTTGGTAAAACACAAGGTATATGTAAAATATATATACGGTGTGCATTTTTATGATTATACAATTGTATATATATATATATAATAAATATTCTTTTCCCCAACAGCGTAAGCTAATAAGGTCTTCAGCCCAGAATGGCTCCGGTGTGGACTGGTGCAGGCGCCGGGTCAAGTTCAACGAGGTTCGGGAGAAGGTTCCGAAGGTTCCGGAGAAGGTGTGGGAGGCTTTGGTGCAGAGCGGTCAGGTTCAACAGGGTTCCGGAGTTCCGGAGAAGGTCTGAAAGGCTTTGGTGCAGAACGAGGTACGGTTCCGGAGAAGGTCTGGGAGGCTTTGGTGCAGAGCCAAGTCAGGTTCAACAGGTTTCCGGTGAAGGTTCCGGTGAAGGTTCCGGTGAAGGTTCCGGTGAAGGTTTGGGAGGCTTTGGTGCAGAGCCAGGTCAGGTTCAACGGGTTCCGGAGAAGGTTGCGGAAAAGAAGGTTTTGGGAATCTTTGGTGCAGGGCCGGGTCAGGTTCAACAGGTTCAGCCCAGCAGAGGGTTTCCAGCGCTTGGCTTCGCAGCAGGCTTCAGAAAGATTTGCAAAAATAAAATGTCGCGGCTGTTGGGGATACCACCGAAGCTTATAAATAGTCTTTCTATTTTTTAGATTTCTTATTGTAAATATTATATATATAAATATGTGGGTGTAAATACACTTACAGTATGATGCAAATATAACAATTATATGTAATGTTGTCGAGCCAATAGTGATATCTTGTCAATAGTAGAAACATTTTTCCGCAACTCCAATTTTTCTCCAATACTAAAAGTCAATTAGCTCCATTTACTTTTAGTATTGCCAAAAGAGTCAAGTAAAGCAAATCCTCTTCAAAGCAGCCTTCACTTTTGATTAGCAAAAGCTTAGATTCCAGAAATCTGATCCAATTACCAAACAGCTGATTTCCTTATAAAACCCTTATTTAAAAAAAAAACAAGAAAACAGGTCCACAAAGGGTACCCCCTTTGCAAGCCCCAGAATAGCAATAACAAACCTGCACCAGGCATGGCAATAGTGGAAACTTTTTTCCGCAACTCCAATTTTGTTGTCCTCCTTCTCCTTCTCCTTCTCCTTCTCCTTCTTCTCCTTCTTCTCCTCCTCCTCCTCGTCCTCCTCCTTCGCCTCCACCACCTCTGCCCCCACTTCCATGATCCCAGCTATAAGGTTCCAAAAATTTACTATTGGAATGCTGACCCCCCCTAAATTTGTTAAAATAATTATTTTATTTAGGGGAGGGGGATTTACTATTAGGCAGCCTACATTATTATGATTATGATATATGATGATATATGTATGTGTGTGTGCACACGCGCATTCAGCTCTATCTCCAAGACGGTCTTGCCTCCCCGTCAGCCGACTTAGTCTTTACACTTCCTCTGCCGACAAAGCATCAGATCTGCAGATTTAAAGCATTCCAAAGACGTCACGGAGGCCAAGTCCTATCCCCACCCCGTGACAAATCACCAGCGCGACGCGCATCCCCAGATGGTGGCTGCAGGGTTAAGCAAAAAGAAGACATGACGAGGCACTGCAGGACCCCAACCTCTGGAAAGCCTAAGAGAGTGCCCAAAAATATGAAACATGTGGCACAGTAGATCCAATTTTGGGCACTTGAAGCAGCGGTTTAGAGGGAACAAATGGCAATCAACCTGTTAAGAATGGCTCATTTCCACAGAGTTTTGGAATCATCGATGTTTGCCAGAACAACAGAAAACAGAGTCCACGGTTTGCCGCAAAACCCCCCATTTCCAATTCTGGCAGCCATGTCGGATTACCCAGTTGATGATATCCCATTGATATCCCCATTAAAAAATATGAACCTCTCATTAAATCACCATGTTTGAGGGTACCATGTATCCCCATTAATACATATTAAATCATATTAATACCCCATTCGTATCCCAATTGTCCCATGAAATCACCATTGTCCTGCCCTATTTTTGAAGGTATCCTGCTACCATCTACCGTCCTCTGCGGACTCCACATTGACACCCATGCTGTTCATAGCACCGAGCACAGCCTGAAAACAATGGCTGCTGTATTGTAGCTTGAAACCTGGCTCTCCTGGGGTAAACTGCTCCAAAAAGATGTGGAAAACCTGTGGTTTCCCTAGGAAAAGAATCTACAAATGATGGGTTTTCTACATCTATCTTAATTTTGCGGGAGGATAGATGTGCAGACATATATGTGTGTATATGGGAACCGCCATCATGGCACATGTAAACCCCTATTTCTCTCTCTACAACCCCTATTTCTCTCTCTACAACCCCCTATTGGTTACCACAAATTTTGCCACCAATCTACCCTTCACCAAGCAGGGTTTGCCCAGCAGACTTGGAAAGTTTGTTTTTTGTGATTGCAGCAGTGAGGGCGGCTTTGTACAAGAAATATGAATGCGGCTTGGTACAAGAAATATGAACGCGGAAGGCATACCTACATATGGGTATGTTTGAGGGGAGGGATATATATATATATATAATAATAATATATATATATACACCGATGAAATGGCGGGAAAATGATAATTAACAAATGAACCTAGAGACTTAGGGGGTAGCATATTGTCAGACAAACCCATATCAATTGGACTCGCAACTGGCAATACTTGGCCATGAGCACACCGGCAACCAACTGCAAACACAATCCATCATCAACATGATGCAAGAATGATATCCAACTACGGATCCCAAATAAAACATGTTTACCCTCCAGTAGATTAGCATAGACCCCGGCAGATTGGGGTTGGAAGATGAGTTTCCACTAAAATATCTTAAAATTGGTGATTTTCAGGGTCCATGTTAATTCAAACAGTGTTGGGAAGATCTGCCACCCAAGGCAGATCTAGGGCTCTAGGGTTGCCCCGCCGGAGATGCCGGGAGGCTGGTGTCAGGACAACCTTGAAGACAGATGTGAGAAACTTGTACATCTCATCCATGGAGATGAAGCCTTAGAGAAATAAGAGAAATGATGAAGTCAGAAATGATGATTCTGATGGAAAGAAATGAAAAAACGACACTTCTCAGCACCAAGATCAGCCATGGAGATGAAACCTTCCAAAAATCACTCTTGTTCTTGGAAAAGTTATTTGGATCAACAGAAACCTCCTCTCTGGGAAGGTATTGGAACTCTTCCACTGGCATGTCATGCCATGTTATGCCATGTCATGAGCAAATTTCTACACCACTTGATATGATTTTTCCATGTCGATATGTGCTGTGGATTTGTGCGGAGCGCACCATCATCGTTCTCATCAAAGACCTTGAAGACCGCCTGGATCTTGTCGTCCTAGCAAGGGATATCGGTAGCCCCCCCAGTAAGGGAAGTCATGGCATGTCATGGATCTGAAAATTGGGTACCAAACTTCATCGAATTTCACGGTGTATGAACTTAGAACATCATTTCCCGATGAAAGCTTGCCATAGTAATTGGGGTAGCCGCATTTGGAGACAAATACAGATACATGATATGCGTCCAAGTGCTGGATTTCGCACTTGGGAAAAACGAAGTCACCATCCTCCATACTACTATTAACTACCCTCCAGGTAAACTGACATAGCCGGGTGAAGTAGCGCATGTTTAAAGATTTATAGACTAGATGATAGCCTATTTCAAAACGGTATTCTTTTTTTCACAGCTAGGTTATATAGTGTTTACCACGGGGTATCTGATGGTATCTGTATATGCCCTTCGGGTGAACCATGACCAAAAACATTCCAACCAAAAAAAACACTGCAGCTGCCCATCAGGCTGACCCAGTCGCCCTAACATCGCACCTCCGATCCCTTGCACAGCAATGATATTCCACAAACTAACTCCATCATATCCTCATCAGGATACAATGCGCGCAATGATGCACCAAAATCTGTTTGAAAGGATCTGAAAGGTATATCGGTCCGCACAGGCAAGTGCTGGATGTTCTCTGATCTGCTGACGCAGAAAATATGTTTTTAATCAGCCTTTGAATAGCGTACCGCAACAGCTAGCTTGGCAAATAGCTCAACAGATTTCCACTAATCAATAGCAGCTACCCTCACCAATTGCTTACATCCACTTGCGAGTGTCCTGAATCCTGGAAATGCCGATTCCAACTGGAAATAGTCTTCCAACCCCAGCTTTCAAGGGAACATATCGATTTACTCAAGCAGAACAAAGGAAATCAACAAACAGCCCAGCTACGACCACGTTGTTGTCATCACGATCAAACCTAAACGAAGGACGGAACGAACGGTCGGGAACTGGCTACCAGCATCCAGGTTTCCAGGAAAATCACCCGACAATCACCAGACATTTTGGGGAATGGTGAAGGTCAAAGTTCCGAAGGCGTCCAATGGTGGGCTTAGCAGATATGACACCAGTATCAACGGAATCGGTCTCCTGGTGTCTCCTGGCATCTCGGTTATCCCTTGGGATCATAGGGTCCCAGATTCGACTGCCTAATCAGCCTAATCCAATTCAGCTATTTCTAGTAGTACAACCATGGCCATCAAGGGCTATCACCCAGGGATTTTCATGGATTTGCCAACTCCTGGGGAGGGGAAACAGCCAAGGTACAAATCGAAGACCGCGTTCTTCACGTCATCTGAAGGCACTTCCACCTGCCCCAAGTGGCCCCACTGGCACGGATGCCAACATAAAATGTGCTAAACCTGGGATGCAAAAACAAAACCTTGGGGGTCAGGAGTTAGGACCACCCAAGTTGATCTTATAATTGAATTGTATGTTTGATTTACCAAGTTTTTGCCATGACTTTGTCGTTATTTTCAGGCGGTCCATGTTGATCTTGCTATTGTCCCTTCTGCAGACTTTCCAGAATTAAAGAGTCCAAGACAAGCAGGATACAAAAAATGTATGGATCAATTTTTATGAATAGTCATAATAATCCGGAGCCTGCCAGATTTCACGGTCAGTTATACAGTAAATTCCTCGACATCTTTGAAGGCGCCAATGCTTGACCCATGCCCATGATATGTCTCAACTAACCCCCAACTAATCCCATTCACCTAATACTAAACACCTTCTAATTACTCCCTAATATGTGTAGATCCCATGCTAAACCCTGGTTTCTGGGGGGTGTTCAACATGGGGGAATACCTCTATATATATAATATAATATAATATAATATAATATAATATAATATATATATGTTTGATAAAGGTTTATCAAACCTCCTCAGTGGTAGAATTGGCCTCGCACCTTGTGATCCTGCAGCAGGGCGCTGTAGGTTTCCACGAACTTCTCACGTGTCAACTTGCTGAAGGACCTAGCTGAAAAATCCGGGGATCTTCACAAACAGCCATGACATTCTGCAGTGGTTTATACAAGCATGTGGCAGTATTTTAGTATTGTTTGCTCAACCTGAATGTTTTTGTAGGTTATCAATACGGAAATGCGCAGTTCTCACAAGTATTGTGGATACTTCTTGAAAAAGTCTCTGAAGCAAAATCTTTGACAGTCCCAACCCTATCCCAAAGGACAAAACACAAAGGGGAACTACCGAGATATGTGCCAGCAGAACATGCCAAGGAAAACCCACTCACTCCCATCAAAACGTTTAAAAAATATATAATCACAGTAGTTATACGTATAATTGTCTTTTCCAGTGTGTTTGCATTGCCCAGGGCAGCAGAACCATAAGATGAAACACCAATCATGCCTAATCATTCCTGGGTGCATGTTCACTTATCTTATGTACTCTTTTTATCTCTTTTTCACGTTGGATTCCAATATACATTAACGTCTCTGTAGTCTGCACCAACCCCCAGGCCCCACGCAAACGATCATCATTTGCAGGTTGCGTCAGTGCTATCTAGCTATCTACATGTTTCCTGCTTGAACCCAACTTTTTGGGGTGTTCTCCTGTTTGAAAACGAGAATAAAAACCACCACCAGTTGGTCCAGTTCGATCCCAAAAAGCGCCAGAAACCCTTCTTGATCCCATCTCCCATCTCAGCTGGCCACTCATCTCCAGCCAAGGCATCACTGCCTCCCTTTTTGAAGGCCTCTCAGGTGGGCACTTAGAGTTGAATGAAGTGCACGGGGTTCATGAAGGATCTATTGAGTGCACGGATCCTGCAAATTCTGGTGACCATTTTGGGCCACATTTTGTAGACTGGGTAGTGTGAAATCCTAAAGCCCACATGTCAAGCACATCAGCTCACAACTTGAACGACTAAATCATATTGCATGCTTGTTCCTTTACAATTGAAGTGTACATAACTGATCATAACTGTAATTACATAGTATATGATTCGTATACGTCCTAATTCCTCTTGTTCATCACATCCATTAATCTATGACATCTATGATACCCATCTATCTGTGTGTTTTGAGGGTGTCTTCATCTGTTCCTGTCTGGCTTCGCATTTTTGGACTGCGCCCTCCACAGTTATCACCATTCCAGTGACGTCACGGTGATGGCATGATCAAATTCATCCAGATTGAATCCCATTATATAAATCCAAGAATGTGAAGTCGTAATACACTATTGAATCTTCCATGTAATCCCATATCCCAATCATATTCCTACAATATCCCCATCATATCCCATTAATTTCTGGTTGGTGGTTTCAACCATCTTGAAAAATATGAGTTCGTCAATGGGAAGGATTATCCCATGTTTTTTCTGAAAAACTAAAATTCATGTTCCAAACCACCAATCAACTAACATAACTATGGAAAATCACCATTGAAACAATGGGTAAATTCACTATTTCTATGGAAAATCACCATTTTCAATAGCAAAAAGTAAGAAATTACCAGATTTTCATCTACCACATGGTTGATCACCATTAAATCACCATTAAATCACCATTAAATCACCATTAAATCACCATTAATAGCTTTCAGAAATCTGCGTCATCTCCGTCGCCAGGCGTCGCCGCCTGAAGCCCGTCGTTCACCGGGATCTCCTTGAGGCCGCAAGTCTTTCTCAACTCCTTCCTGAGGCCATGGAAGAAATAGCTACCGGTACCGTTGGGAATAGTGATACTCATTATTCAATATAACAATGAATGACATATAGTGATACTCATTAATAATTGTGATACCAATTAATAATAGTGATACCAATTAATAATAGTGATACTCATTAATAGTGATACCCATTAATAGTGAAATATGATCACTTCATGAGGATATATATTAAAAACAAAAGATTACAACAAATAATATCCACTATCTACTGAAAAAAATCGTAGATGGTCGTATTAATGAAGTAAAAACGTGAAGATATATAATATAATATATAATGATATTTCATGGGGAGAATGAACAATAAAAACAACAATAATAACATGAAGATCACATGGTAAATACCTGGGGATTAATGATTAATGGGTCAATGGGCATTACTGCACCAGGCATGTGTAGGATATGGTGATTTCATGGGACAATGGGATACTTGTGAGGTAATTAATAGGGATACACGGTAGATACCCCATTAAAAGTGGTGGATTATGTGTAGCATTCTCTACCGTGGGATGACTTCCTAGAGTCCTGACATGGTTTCTCATGATCTTGGAACATGGTGATTCAATGGGAGATTAATGTGGATATTGTGGGATATATATATATATATATGTATAATGATATCGGGGAATCTAACAAGGCTGGGAGGGATTGAACTTGAAACTTGTAAATGGATGTTTGTAGCTGGGAAATTATTGAACTAAATGGTGGATTTTCCAGCACCCCATGTTTGATTACCAAAGCGTATCAGTGTCAGTAACGGGATATGGAGATATGAGTATGAACCTTTATGAACTTATGAACCGACAATCATGGGGGTACATTGTGCATCACATGCTTGGGGATATTTATCATCGATCATGAGCTCGATTTGTCTGAAGCAAGGGTTTAGAGGAGCAAAGTTTTCCCTATGAGAATTGCTGAAGAAAATGGTGCTCCATTTCTCAAAGATATATACCCTTGCTGGCGCCAGGTGCCACACAATCAGAACCATGCAAAATTTGGGGCTGATACTTATGACATTGTGGAAACTATCTACTGGCCGCCAGTCAGAAGAGCACAAAGAGGCACCATGCCAGTCACAGGCATGCAAGCACTTAAGGAGGCGCCATACACCTCCTTTTCACCCAGAAATAGCTAGAATATTCAGGAGAATATCTGAATGTGTCTCCAAAAAATGTGAGGAATCCTCGAAGTAGTGCAAACAAACCAGACCCACCCATCTCCACAAACGCCACAAAACTAAACTTGCCAAGCTTCAAGTTCTGCAGCTGCTCATCCTTCTCGTGCTTGGTTTCATATGCACTCTGGGAGTATGCGGGTCCCCCCACGGTGTTGGGGCGGGTTGGTTGGCTCATTGGGGGCGATTTGCTCAATGGTAGCGGTGTGGCTTGGGAGGTACGAACTATCCTTCCCGGCGCCTGGCCCACCGGCGTCGTCACCGACTGGATCACCCTGCCCTGTGGCACTGCCGTGGGGCCGCTGCCCACATACCCCGCGGGGTACGTCACGCCTGGGCCCGGCACGCCGGAGCCGGGCGGGCGGTAGTAGGTGATGGGCGCGCCAGCGGGGTAAGCTGCGGACTTTGACACAACTTGCATGGGCACCCCGGAGGAGACGGTCACCGGCACCGGCGCGCCGGAGACACTGACCGGCACCGCAGGCCGCATTTTGGGAGGAGCGGCAGGGGCGGACATGAAAATATGGCGCGGTAAAATTGGAAAGGGGGCCGCCGTAGAGCCCAAATTGCAGCTGAGGATGAAGATGTGGAGGAAAGTCTGAACCACTTGAAAGCAAATATCTGACTCAGCATTTTTTCCCTACATACATAATATGCTTTGCTGATGTGTCTGGTCATGGGTTGAAATCGTAGAATTGCGTAGTGGTGTCGTTTTCTGTGTATCTGCTGCGTTTTGCCGACTAAAACAATTCACAATTATTCAATCTGATTAAGAGGCTTGAAACCTCTTCACTTCAACCCAAGCTTGTTCAGTGTTGTTGCTTTCCGTGTTGCACATGGGAAGACTTCCTGAACTGCATCTATAGATCTGTATCTGTAAAAGATTCGGAGGTGGGCTGCAATTGGACCAAACCTGATCAAACTTATGAGTGTTCTCAATTTATTGAAGATAGGAGGCAACATAGATTCATATAGATTCGTAGTTAAATAAATCATGTTAAATTGTTCAATCATGATCCATGATCCAGTTTGGGGGTGGCACCTTGACTCTGCTAAAATCAATCTGCAACACCTCATCATTCTGGGGCCTCAGGATGGCATTGCGGGACGGGCGGGGTTGGAAGGCTGCCACAACTGGGGGTATCCTATCTATATGATTCTATATGTCGCTTGCGGACATGTCTCACCAAGTGGGATGGTTATGATGATTACCATCTGTTTATTTAACATAGCCATGGAAAGATCCACCATTTGTAATAGGTAAACCATCTATTTCTATGGACCATTTTCCATGGCTATGTTAGTCATAGCCAGATGGCAGATCATTTTACATCCATCCTGGGCCCAGCTGGAAGTTGTTTACCTTGGACCAGCTGCCTCCAACTTTTCCAAGTTGCACTTGGAAAGTAGCCTTAGCAGACCCTTCAAGTCATTGGCCCTAAACGGCCCCAATCCCCACAACCATCCCAACTAAAGACGATGTTTTCAAAAAAACAGAGGATAATCCTGATAATCCTCTGAAGTTGGAGGTAAAATGGGTAAAATCATGGTTTCCCCATGGTTTTCATGGACAAATCCTATGGTTTCTGCCCCATGGCGTGCCAAGCTTCAGCTGGGCAACCGCACCCATGGGAACGCTTGGCACCACAGGAACCAGTCCTCATAAAAAAAAATGGGGATATCATCATGGAACATCCCCATTATATCCCTATTGTCATGCTATATATCCGTATCATATGGAAATATCATATAATATCATGTAATATCCCCATTCATAAGCTAACTGTGCCCATTCACCTCATAAAAATGAGTATGTGTGGCTTACCAAACTGCGCCAAGACTTTGGTCCTGGAAGTCAAGATCTCCATTCTGGAGAGATGAAGGGAGATCGATTTGGTACCAGCATGTACCAGCTTAACATTTCCAGAATATCTACATTATGTGATATGATACTGTGTATGCAATACATATATAATATCGTGCGTGATTTCCAGCACTATTGGTCGGATCTTACTCCTCATCCACCAACCGGTCGGTGAAATAAGTTCTGACATCCTTGGGCCATCCTGGGCCCATGTGGCTAGGGCTAGGGGCATTGGCAAATCGACAGAACAGTTTTCCCAAAGGATTGTAATTGGGTTCCTAACTT
This sequence comes from Cladocopium goreaui, assembly GCA_947184155.2. NCBI lineage: Eukaryota > Dinophyceae > Suessiales > Symbiodiniaceae > Cladocopium > Cladocopium goreaui. The sequence continues at coordinate 231,837 of CAMXCT020000187.1, forward strand.
TTTCTACTGATTCTGTTTGCAGATTGCCACTAGGACAATGGTCATGACATGCCATGTTTAAGGGCATAAACATCCATTTACCGGCTATGAAACACATGATCCCAGGGCGTTGAATCTAAACCCACGTGATCCACTCGAGGATGTCTGAGAATCCGAATCCTAAAAATCCCATGATTCATCATCATCATCATCATGATCATCATCATCATCATCATCATCATCATCTTCATCTTCATCTTACCAATATGGATCTCAATATGGTAAGATTATGGATGGTTTGTGGTAATGATCAAACGATTCTCCGAAGTTATCCAATGAATCTCCCAATTTTGGGGAAGCCAAGAAAACCAAGCGACATGTCGCCATGGCGCCATGTCTGAGCATCCACACAAGCACGGGGTCATGGTGGCAATGCTCATGGCTTCGGAAATCGCCACGCTCAACGACATGGCACGCGGCCCGGGACTGGGCTCAGGCATGGGCTCAGGCGGCAAAAAGGTCATGACCCATTGGTTGGTTCAAATCTTCCAAAAGAAGTGGATCTCTGGGTATGGAAATGGATATGATCGTAGTATACATCAGTGATATCCGGCTTTTGGATATCCAAATTTCTATTTCAATTCATTGGGTATCATAGTGCCTAAGAATGTGTTCGATGTTGTTTTCCGGTTGGTTCGGTAGATGAGTGATCTTCGCTCCGGAACAAAACAAGGCACGTCGCGAGGCAGATCGTGGCTATCCAGAATCGGATGGTTGGCACTCAAAAACTACCAATGTTTCTATCCATTTCCGGTACTGCGCTCGTCTTTAAGTGGCAATACTGGGCGGACGTCGTTGGTAGCCACATGCTTGCGCATTCTTTTCAGAACAGTAAAACTCAAGAGCTTTCAGCGGTGGAGCATGGTGGAGCAGAAGAGGAAACCAAGCCAAGCAGCAGCTGCAGGCAAGAGCAAGGAGACAGAAGAGGAGACAAAGGGCGAGTAAGGGAGACTGAGGGGAGACAAAGGGACGCAAGCTTGGCAAACAAGGCGGCGGTGACAAATTTGAGCGGGCATAGACTGTTTGAGACGTATTGTAGGAACCGTGATAGCCAGGTAAGCATCGTGTGCCTATGCAAAGTGCCAAAAGATACATCAGTAAGTTAAAGTCATAGGCGCTGCCCATGTGGGCCTCTCCCTATTCCCCATAGGCACACCACGATTTGGCACAAGATCTTCTCATCGGCACTTGTTACAACATCGACCCAGCTCCCAAACTTGAACCCACTAGCACCAAATGGCAGGTACACCGATGTTGGCACAAGATCTGCTGTGCTGCACAAAATCATTGAAGTACCCAGGGCCACATATTCTCTTTGACCGAGCATGCCACTGCGTTTGGATGTCACAAGTATCAAACCAAGCAATAAATAAACACGTTTATGACAACCAGTGTACCCCTGCGTCGTGTGCCCTCCAATGGACAAACAATCAATAAGAAGGTTTATGACTACAAATGGTAGGTTCATGTTGGTGAAATTCAGCGTGCCTATGCGTTTTGTGGTCTTACAATAAGCAATGATCCAATGGAATAATAATATCATATATATCTTTTATACAAACTTCCCCACGGCACACCGACCTGAGACAACTTCAGGGGAGCCGAGACAAGAAACAACATGAACCCAGTAACTGTATTAATTAACCTGAAAAGAATTTTGTTAATCACTGGATCCCCAGCTTTTCACTTTTGACCATACCCACGGGGACAAAAAATATGAATGCAGGTCATCAATCAGCGGTCTTGAAGTACGAGTCCGGGGGGTAACTTGCCCCAAAATCTATGAACTTACCCCACCGCATGGCACACCGCTTACCCCACGACCCCAAGAACTTACGCCATGTGCAAATCACCATGGCACACCGGCCCTCACGGACAGGTTTTTGGATTGGTTTGTTATTTTCCTAAGGGATTTGGTACATTTTACATCAGTTCGTGAATTCTTTGACCTCATCCCAAATGTCAAGGAATGCATGACACACCTACAAATTGTTTTCTATCAGCCCAAGTTCTCAGATGTAATTCCCATTGTCGGAACAACATATTTAATCTCTAAGAATGTCATCCATGATGGTTTTCCCCATTGGCACACCGAGTACATCCAAGTACTCGGGTAACAGTTTTCTTTTCTGCAGCCGATCACTTTGCCGATCCATGTATGTGCCCATTGTTTTCATGAAGTTCCTATGCGGACTGCAACGCTTTGTACCGTTTATCTGTCTTAAACCTGACACAAAGCGTTGTAAACCGCATGGCACACCATCAACTTGACCTCTAGAAGACCAGGACTTCTACATGTCATTCTCATTGAGTTATTTTTTACGAGATCCTTACGAGGTCTTTACGAGATCTGTACGAGATCTGGATTTTGCAAGGCAAGGCAGCAGGGATCTTTTCTATTCTTCCCTTCTCTGCTCTAGGCCTCTCTAATCACTTCTACTCTTCAATTCGATTCTCTTCTCTACTCTTCTGTACATAGTCTCTTCTACTCTACTCTTCTCTTCTACTGTTCTCTCTTCTGTGCGAGTCAAGCTATTGAGAATCCATCCCCATGAGTTTCTATCGCAAGAAGAATATGTCTCAAAAACATGTGTGCCCCTGTAAAGTGTTAGAAAAATCAATGCCACAAACAATTGATTCATCCAGCAAGAATGACATGTATATCATGGACTTCCCAACGGCACACGGTTTGCGGCACAAGAAGATGACCGCGGCATAAGTTACCACTTTGACCCAGTAATAAAAGCTTAACGAAAGGAATGCATGGCTATGATCAAACGATGGTTCCAAGCTGTTAGGAGTTCCAGTAGCTGTTGTCCTTTGGATCCCTGGGCAGTTTGCGGTTCCTATTGGTCGACGACATGTTGAGATTGGCCGAGGTGAAACTCCATGGGTTCCCTGCACTTCATTGACTTCATCAACAGTCACTTCACTATCTTCACTGAATGGCCCGCTACCCTCCTTGCACATTGTCACCTGGCAGGTCGGGGTGTGATTCGCCAAGGGGGGAACTAGTCCATCAGCAAGCACTAAAATGCACAAATCCAATACGAAATCAAGGTGGATTCTGCCAGGGTGGTGCCTGTTCTTAGGGGGAAGGGAAGTTAGAAGCTAGAAAAAAGTAGTGCAAAGTGGGAAAAAAAAAACTTGATGTACACAGGCATCGATGGGATATCAGTTATAATATGTTATAACATGTTATAACTTACGACTGGGTTTGCGGTGCCGAGGTCCCCGGATGGGACAAATTTTCCGGGATCGGCTCGGTGAAAAATATGAGTGAACCATCAAGCAGAATCAAGCAGACCAATCTTTATCCAGAAATGAATCACATGATGCACATGTTAGACTGACTTAGACTGTTAGAAGCCCACCAGTTTTCGGTGTTCAAACTTCTGCAGGGCATTCTTGGATTCTTTAGTCACCCCAGAACTTCCGCTGCTTCGCGCATTTTTGCAGCGCGGTGCGTCCAAGTCATTGAATGAATCATTGTCATCTGAGGGTCGACGTTCCAAGTGCTCAGCATGCCAATTCTTGGTGGTGCTGCTCATTTTGTGATCCATGCTTTCATGGGGTTCTTTCAAAAACCGTGGTCAGATGTTGTTGGTTCCCCCAAAAAAAAACAGGTAGCAGAGTCCCCTATGACACGCACCCAAGGATCAATCGAAGCTTTACCGGAAACCATGGTCTTTACATGTCTTTACCATCAAACATATGCGGGAAAACTGCGGGTTTTCCTTCCAACTCTGGGAAAGGATGGGTTTTGGTGCCTGGATCTTGGGTAGATCTGCTGATTTGGGCGGCATCACAAGCTGCGCGCCGTGCCGGGCACGTCGTCCTCTTCGTCCGAAGAGGGGAAGGCGCGCAGACCCGCAGCACGGAAGGGGTTGGTCCTGAAAGCCAGGCCCTGCGAAAAAACTGGGGGAAGTCAATGTGACGAATCACCAGAAACACGATGTGTTATGTCAAAACATACATGCCCAGGTATAAAATGGGATACAGGAAACTATGTAACATTATGTAACTACGTTCTCTGTCAGTTCATCCCTGTCCTCAAGCCCCGATCGGCTTCCCTAAGCTCTTCCTCAGTCTCTTCCTGACAAGGTGACTTTGTTTGATAAGGGAAGCGCCAAGTCAAATGCCATGAAACCTCAGAAAGTGCCTTCAATGCCTTCTCCCAGTGGAAAATTCAGCCTTCAAAAATTCCAAAATCATATTTTTGCAGGGGAAGCGACGAGGTTATTTTTGAGGAATTTACTTGATTGAAAGCCATGGTTTGGTTTACTCATGTCCTACCGACTTCACCTTAGGCCTTTGGCCAACTCTGGGGTGTCCATGACCCCTTCCAATTGGGGAGCTGCAAATGGACCCTCAATGAAGAATCGTGGCTAGAAAAATGCCAAGAGAATCCAATTCCCAAGGTTGAATACCGACATGTCAAAATATTTCTATGGCTCTGCCTGTGTGCATGTTCTATTGCTTACGTGTCTCAACATCACCATCTTGCTGCCTGAACACTTCATGTTTGCTGTTTTAAACCCTGTTTGAACGTCATTACAGCAGCTATGATGTTGAAAAAATCCCCGTCTGTGCCCACTTAGCTCCAATTCTTTGCTTAGATTTTGATTGAATGCTACATGTTCTTCCATCCCTGTATTCTCCCCGTAGTTTCCCTTTTTTCCCAACCGTTTGCCATGGAAAAAAAACAACGTGTTTCATGGCCCCCAAACAAGGCCTCAAAGCTGGGCATGGAGGATTCCTGGGGAGTCCGCTTGGCCAAGACGTTGGGCTCAAAGGGCCAGGAATCCTTGGCGCATCAGATATTAAATAAAAAAATGAAAAAAAAAAAAACATATTACTCTGACTATTAAATCATGAGTCATCATCATCTATAATCTATCACCGTTCATCACCCTTCATCATCACCTATCATCATGTATCACCCTTCATCATCACCTATCACCATATATCAACGTTCATCATCATCTTGCATCTATCACCGTTCATCATCGTCTATCATCATATATCGCCGTTCATCATCACCTATCATCTATCACAGTTCATCATCATCTATCATCTATCACCGTTCATCATCACCTATCATCTATCACCGTTCATCATCACCTATCGTCATATACCATTGTTCATCATCATCTAGCATCTATCACCGTTCATCATCATCTATCATCATACATCACCGTTCATCCTAACCTATCATCTATCACCGTTCATCATCACCTATCATCTATCACCGTTCATCATCATCTATCATCATATATCACCGTTCATCATCACCTATCATCTATCACCATTGATCATCATCTATCATCATATATCACCGTTCATCATCACCTATCATCTATCACCGTTCATCATCACCTATCATCTATCACCGTTCATCATCATCTATCATCTATCACCGTTCATCATCACCTATCATCTATCACCGTTCATCATCACCTATCATCTATCAACGTTCATCATCATCTATCATCTATCACATTTTATCATCATCTATCATATATTATCGTTCATCATCATCTATCATCATATATCACCGTTCATCATCCCCTATCATCTATCACCGTTCATCATCATCTATCATCTATCACCGTTCATCATCATCTATCATCTATTACCGTTCATCATCACCTATCATCTATCACCGTTCATCATCACCTATCATCTACCACAGTTCATCATCATCTATCATCGATCACCGTTCATCATCATCTATCATCTATCACAGTTCATCATCATCTATCATCGATCACCGTTCATCATCATCTATCATCTATCACCGTTCATCATCATCTATCATCATATATCACCGTCTATCATCATATCATCTATCACCGTTCATCATCATCTATCATCATATATCACCGTTCATCATCACCTATCATCTATCACCGTTCATCATCATCTATCATCATATATCACCGTTCATCATCACCTATCATCTATCACCGTTCATCATCATCTATCATCTATCACCGTTCATCATCACCTATCATCTATCACAGTTCATCATCATCTATCATCATATACCACCGTTCACCATCACCTATCATCTATCACCGTTCATCATCATCTATCATCATATACCACCGTTCATCATCACCTATCATCATATATCACCGTTCATCATTATCTATCGTCATATTTCACCGTTCATCATCATCTATCCTCATTTGTATTAAGAGTGTCAATGATGTGTATATATATATATTATGGGATGACTATTTAAACTTTTATATGCTATTGTAGTAACCATGGTGTTTGTAGTTTGGTAGGGAATTTCCATATATATATATATAGTTGGGACCATAGAATTGAGGGTGTTTCGATCTGTTTTGGGCTTTTAGTAAGAAAATGGTGACCCGTTTTTATTCATGTTCTGTCTTTTTGGTTTTCTTTGCGTGGTAACCATGCCAAGCATCGCAAACGTAGGGATTCGCCACTGCGGTTCCCACATCGAACATCTCCGCGCAGTCGTCTTCCTAAGCTCAGAGACTCAGTGGTCATCAATCCAGGATGAGGTGGTGTCGCATACTTACAGTCGCAGCTAAGTTGGTTATAACATGTTATTACTCCAATAACTAGGGTTTATGGTGGATACTCTATATATGTGTGTACTATCCATCGATGTAACAATGCATAATAATGCATATCTTTATAATATATATATATATATTATGTGTGTGTAACAGCCATCTATGTATACCTAACGGGGACTATAAACCAACAAACACTGTAACACAACTGGTGGCCCCAGCCTGAAGGTTTTCAGGTGTATAACCTCTGGTAATCAAACATGGCTAGCCGGGAAATTACCTATAAATGGTCATTGAAATTGGAAAATCATCTGTAACTGGTGGAATTGTCCATTGCCATGTTTAAAAAGAGCTACTGTAGGAATTTAAACGCACGTTTTCTCTTGATCAATTTAATGGAGTTCTCATCCAGTCTCTCTGTTCCCGATTTTTGTCCCTATCTGTTTAATGTGTTTGCTCCCATGTCTGTGGGTGAACCCGCACGGTACATACCCGCGTTACCTTGGTGAAATCCCACGTCTTTTTTGGTTTTGATCCCCAATGTCTGCGGGCTCAACCCCCTTCATTTGTGCTTGTCTTCAGATCGGGGGATACCCCAAGAAGTAGAAACCATGAAATTATCTGAGAACATTGTTCAAAACAACATACGCGTATTGCATCGTATTGCATACTAGTTGGCTTCCCATATCCAGAGACAAGCTCTCTCTGGGAGGTTTCCAGATTTTTTCCCAAACCTCCCAGCGGCATCGAGGTGCTAAGGTCTGCGGTTGATGCACCAGCGCAATCTCCCCCGCCTTGTGGCGCGAGACAAAGCGCCGGCCGCCGGCAGCGGCGATGCGTTCGCTTTGGAGGTAGAAGGCCCGCTGCTGACGCGCGATCTGCCTGGGGTAGGAGATACGGGTATAGATTTGACAGTATAGCATAGTATAGCTAGGAGCAATTTAGATGGCGTCACATATGTTCATGTTATACACTGGATTCAAATGGTATCAACAGATATGGGCAGTGTCTTACATGTTCCTTTCCTGCACTCCAGCGATTTGTTTGACGTGCTTGGATGTGCTTGGTGGATTCAACCAGTGACAAAGATATGAAAGCAGTATTCCCAAACCTGAAGTATTCCTCGTGGTTCCCCTAATCAATGCTAACATGATGATGTCGGTCAGTGAGGTCGTCACAATGTTCCCAGACCCATACCACACCGGTTATTTGCTCACAAAAACTTGCTGGTTTGTCACTTCGCTTTCAGACTTGTAAAGTAATTGGATCTAAGCAGAGACTTCATGCCATTCACTTTGCAAACCCTGGGGCCCTCAAAAACCCTTGCAAATTGCTGTTCGAGGGGAGTAAAAGCAGGCATTTGTGTTGTGTATTCAGACTTCATCCCAGAAAAGGAAAAGCATAGAAAGGTTCATGATCATCACAATGGCCCAGAACCCCTCTATTTGAGGGGCGCGTTTTTTTCCACAGCAGCACGCTGCTAAGGAGCTGATAGAACTTGGCTTGCTCCTTCTGCTGAATGGTGTCCTTGGATAGGAATGGACAGGGAATTCATCCCTGAAGGCCTTAAGGATCTAGGGCGCTTCGGTGCTTCACGAAGTGTGAGGGCTTGGGCCAAACAAAACCAGCTCCATGTCCGGAAGGATATCAACATGTACAGTAGGTCATATGATGCATATACATTCATTTATTCATTTAAACATGTATCAAGTACCCGGGCTTCTGAAAGGCTCCGCTAAGTCTTAATTTTGAGCCCCAGGTAGGTTAATGGTGGAACAATGTGACAACAATAATAACCATAGGTACAACAATATATGACAACATGACATATCCAGACCCCTCTTATTGAAAACAGTCCAGCTAGGCATTTCTAGCAGCTAATCTCGCAGCAAATGTTGCATAGTCGCAGCTGGGTCCGAGCATCTTTGGCCATCCGTTCGACCCTCTCTTTCCTCTTCGAGAGGTGAAATTTGCCTGGTGGAGCTTGAGCCAAGCACTTGAATGAAGGGGTCGGTGATGGTCGGTGATGGTCGGTGATGGTCGGTGGCCTATCCAACATGGAAAGAAAATCGGGGATTGAAAGAAAATGAACCTGATATGCTTTAGGTTCGGAAACCTCTGGCGTTTCCTTTGCAAGCGGCTCATGAAATTGGCAGCCACACAGGGCCAATTTCAGCACCCCAAAATCAACCCATCCATGTGCCGATGAAGACAGAGTCCCTTCTCCGATAGCCATGATCTCTCAACGGCTCCATCCCCCAAATCCCCATCCACATCCCAGCGAGGCGCAAATCTCCAGCAACTTGTTGGGATTCGAGATCATCTCTTCCAACTTTGCTTGGGCCACCTTGGCTAAGACTTCCTTCTCCTCCTTTGCCTCTTCACAAACCTTCAGCTGCTCTTCCAGGTGATTGATCTGTTTACCTAGGCAAAGTGGTTAGGATGGTTGGGGCTTGGGGGTTGAGGCTGGAATATGTGGATATACCTAAACTTGAAGGAGTTTGAACTGGGAACCCATGAAAGCTGGCTCACAGGGCCATGTACATCATGTACCCACCTCGTCCCAGGGACTGCGGGAGGCTAAGGATTGATCGAGACTGGAGAGGGTCGAGCGCAAAGTGGTCCCCTCCATCACCAAGCCCTCGTCCTTCTCGGGCGGGTCAGCGCGGTTGATCTGCTTGTCCGAAGGGCCATAGCCTAAACGCGACCAACAAACCCAGGAGGCAATAGGTATCAACAAGCAAAACGGCAAAACCATGGAAATGACCTACCACTTCTTTAAGTTCACCATAAAAGTGGATCATACTTCACCAGCCCCATTTGTTTTTTCTTGACTTTTGACTATGTTGGAAGATCGTCTCCAAGCACGCTGGAAATACATTAAATACATTAAAATACCCCATTTGGGTATAGGTCAAATTTTAAGACCGCAGATTTTAGACTATTTTTTGCATTAACCATCTGATTCTTGGATACCTCATTTTGACCCATACCCAATTTGTTTAAAGAAAAAGTCCCGGCTGTTGCTGATACCTCCCAACGGAATGCTGGAGGAAACAGCATTCAGAACTGACCAGTTCTATGGCCTTAGCGAAGGGACCATTCTTTCCTCAAAAATGGCCAGGTATTACAGCAGTCAGATTGTTTTCCGGCGGAGTCTTCATGCGTTGTGGTTGTGGTGGAACAAGAGTTATACATGGTTGCAGATTCAAAGCCTATCCAGACTCTGAATCCAGACTTATCAAGACTTCCCCTCTCATTGCGTGGCTCCAAAATCGCTTGACCTTGGTCTTGGGCAACGGAAAGAGTCATCCAGGGTCATCTGGCTATGTATCAAAACCCTGACAAACCACTCATCTGGCTATGGATATCATGAAATATGTTGAAAAATCTTGGAATAGTGGTGTAACAGTGGTGTACATACACATATACAGGCGCGCAAACACACAAATATGTATTATATATATATATGTACACGTGTGTGTATACAGGTGGATAGATAGATCCATCCCCTTTACAAAAATATATATATATGTATAATATATACTATACACATGTATTTGCATTTATCTACAGTGATATACAGTTATATCATGTTATACATATATATATATAGATTTTATTTATTTATGTATTTTAAAAAAATACCCATGTCTGTATTAAGGTGTCTCAATTATTCAATCCTTCGTCCATTCGTCCACCAAGTGGCTCTTGATGGGCGCCTCCACACACCTCTTGGCCCTTCGCAGGGCTCGAGCTACGCCATGACACAACGCCTTGGTGTCGGGCCCCTCGATGGCCTCGGTGTCCCCCGCGGGAGCGACCGCGACCGCGGCGTGGTGTTCCACACCTCGCTGGCGGTTTCAATCGATTGGGTTAGGGGGAAAAAATCTGCGTGAAAAAATTGCAAAAAAAAAAACTAATATAAAAAAATAGGGTTTTCCTGCAAATTTCCCCCCTTAAAACAAAATTCTGGGACTAGGAACGCAAGTGCGCTCCATATGATCACTCCCATTTTATGGCTGGTAAAATGGAAAACCCAAGCCAAAAACAAAGGATTTACCAGCAATCAAGTATATAGATGAAAACCAACAATGTGTGGGGGTGTAACCCTATAACCTGCCAAAAATGTGGTGAACCCAATCATGATTCACCCGCAATTTCATTCTTGGGTTTGCCAGATTCAACCGTAGATAATCTTAGAAAATGAACAAGATGTTGCCAAAAAAAAACAAAGTATCCAAGTATCCAACATGCAATATCTATCAATCTTTGACACTTTGGGGTGCCAGGGCCCCGGTCGGCACCATCCTTGGCAGGTGGCCGTTGGGAATCGCCTCTACCTGCAGTGAGTTGCACAAGGCCTCCACTTCTTCCTGGTGGCCGGTTCACGACCCAGCTGATCCATAGAAGTTATATGTCAGTATCGCTGTGTGCATTAATATGTGTGATATATATTGATATATGACATATTGATACATATTGTAAATATGATAATATGTAATATTGTTGTTGGTTACAGTATATGCGTATGTGTATATATATATATATGTATATATAGATGTGTGTGTGGGGTGGGGCGTGAATGTTTGCGCATGGTAAGGTATGCGTGCGATAGAAAATCCCAACAACAATATAAATTGGGCCATTAATGGTGAGGGGGAAGCACCCTACAAAAAAAACAAAGCCAGCAATCTGATGTGGATCCCTCGAAATCCCAGTTTTGCCAATAGGAGAAATCATTCAGCGGAGTTTTCCAGCACGCGGATATGGAATCTCTAGATACACACACACACACATATCATCGAAGGAAGTTTAGAAGTCAAACTTCCGACAATATGGACAGTTGAAAAGCAGAGGTGAGAAGAGTCAGAAGAGACAAGATCAGAAGAAAGAAGATGCAGATGCGCGAAAAGGTAGGAAAGTCGCGATTCACTGTGTTTTTCCAATGATTTGTGGCTCCGGAAAGTAGGCTCGCTAAAGCGGCGGGTGCGGAGCCAGCTGGCCAGATGAGACATGAAAAAGTGCACGCCGTTGTGGCGCGAAGCACATTTCCAAGTCAAAATGGACAAAACACTAGAGGAGCGGACCACTTTTGGAAGTTGAGATGTCGAAAAAGTGCACGCCGTTGTGGCGCGAAGCACATTTCCAAGTCAAAATGTACAAAACACACCAGGTTCGGACCACTTTTGGAAGTCGAGATGTTGAAAAAGTGCACGCCGTTCTGGCGCGAAGCACATTTCCAAGTCAAAATGTACAAAACACCGCAACCTCGGACCACTTTTGGAAGTTGAGATGTTGAAAAAGTGCACGCCGTTGTGGCGCGAAGCACATTTCCAAGTCAAAATGTTAAAAACACTAGGGGTTTGGACCACTTTTGGAGGTTCAGATGTCGAAAAAGTGTCGAAAAAGTGCACGCCGTTGTGGCGCGAAGCACATTTCGAAGTCAAAAGTGTAAAAAACTGAGGGTTTTGAGGCTTTTTTGACGTGAAGATGTCGAAAAAGTAGACACTGATTAACTGAACTAACTTCACTAACTCAACTACCCTAACCTCGACGACAACAGCAACAGCAACAACAACAACAACAACAACAACAACAACCACAACAACAACAACAGCAACAACAACAACAACAACAACAACAACAACAACAGCCACAGCCACAGCAACAACAACAACTACTACAACTACAACTACAACTACAACTAGAACTAGAACTAGAACTAGAACTAGAACAACTACAGCTACAACAACAACAACAACTACACCTACAGCTACAACTACAACAACAACAACAACTACAACTACAACAACAACAACTACAACTACAACTACGACAACTACAACTACAACTACAAAACAACTACAGCTACAACTATATGACTGCAACTACACTACACTAATTACATTACACCACAACTGCAACTCCACTACGCTACAACTACAACTACAGTTGCAGTACATCACACTACATCCAGCAGTTGTGGGTCAGGTGACCACTGCAACCATTGCAACCATTCCAGCAAACACAACTCCAACCACCTTTCGGTCAATCAGTGGCTTCGCTCTGCCATCCCTGATTCGCAACAACCAACTTCTCCTATAGGTTTCCTATTTTTGAAACTTCCGCCACCGCCTTGTGCGGTACTACTGGTATATATATATATATAATGGGCCGTGATATAGGATAAATATGATCTGGTGAATTACAGCTGTTGACAGTGTTAACCTATTAGATCCCGTTGGTACATATTAGTACAGTATCTATTGTTATGTTCGTATTTCCGGAGCTTCCCAAAGGGTCTTTTAGTGTTCTGCACCACTAACCCGCTGGAGAAACAAAACACAAAATCTGAATCTTACACAATCGAAAACCCAGCAAAGTGGTGACCCAACTGGATATCTGGAGGCATCACTCAAATGTTCCCCAGCAAAACTGGGGATCTTCCAGATGTCACGGCATGTCACCATCACGAAACCTCCGCCGAGCTTCCCGCAGGTGTTTCAAGCGGTTCTGCATGCTGCTTCGAAGGACATCATCAAACTCCGCCTCGGGCAGACCCAGCACAACGCGGGTTGTGCTAGCTGTTGAACCATGATTTCTAAAACCAGAACACATTCAAATCCTGAGATCCTTTGGCACCAAGTGATACCAAGTGTGCCGATATGTGCCGATTGTTTTGTGGAAGAATGGGCACGCACAATGGACACCTCAGTCTTAGTGTTTCATTTTGTTCATCAACCAGCGGGAAAAAGGAGACCGTGCCTGTGGGAGACTCCCCTTCGTGGAGTCTACATCCACAAACCAAAAGCAAATGATCATCCCGGGTGGGTGGGAAATCAACAAGAATGAAACCACCACCACAACCACAACCAGTCTACGCTAGTCACGCTAGTCGAAATGACCCTAAGCAGTTCGATACCATCCTACCGTTGCAAGCCCCACCGGGCCCCCACCGGGCCCCCAACGGGCCCCCAACGGGCCCCCACCCATCCCACCTTCAAACGTCGGTGGAGTTGTGACGGTCCCAGGGCTCCATCCTCCCCGTCCGCCATCACTGAAATCTTGTACGATTCACCATTGGTTCTACTTCGGTGCTGCAGGATGTTGCGGGAACGCCCTAAGAGATTCAACATTTTTGTTGGCTTAAAAAGCTGCTTGGAAGACAGCTGCTTGTGGATCAAGAGCGTTTTGCGGAGCTTTAACATGCCAATCTTCCTTGGTGTTTGATGCTCAGCAGCAAGGCCCCTGTACCAGGGGACCATCATCAACCCCCATCATGCCACGTCCTCCGTTCCAGGGGAAAGTCGTCAAACAAAGGGCGTCAGCCAGTATTTCCAGGCGAGGTTTTTCGAATGATGATTTCAGCATGGAATTCTGCTAACAACTGCCACTGGGATCCACTGGGTGCTTGGCATTGCTACCCCCCGGGTGCGATCCCACCTGCCATCCTCAAACATCCCCCTTTTCTTTGCCGCTGCTCTCGAGGAGTTTTTCTCAAAAAAAAACATGCACTTTGGGGTCAAAATTGGGAACCAATGCCAACCCGCTTCGTTTCATTTTCTTGTCTCCTTTGAAGAGCATGTTCGATTAATTATGATAAATCCGAGTTGACTTTGACCAGTTACTACCCAGTTACTAAGCATTCAAGTCAGGCCCTTTCCTTTGTTGATGTATGGAATCATTGTGCTTGCCATAGCACAGCACTCGACATGCCAAGAGTTGTCGTGAAACAAAGGTGGAAAAAAAGGAAACACCTGCAAAAAAGTTGTTGTTGTTTCAACTAAAAATCTTCCAACTCTGGTGTCCATGTTGCCCCCGCTTCAATTTTGACCCGTCTGTGTCGAACATCCATTCGGATCCACACATAGATGGACACAAAGTGAGGGGCACATGTTTGACTCAATGTTCTCTATTCCTAGTCGAGTCAAAGAGATTGCCCGTTTCAAAATCTGCAGCACCTCAACCTGAGAATCTGCCAATCATTCCAACTCCACCTACCTATGCAGAGTAGGAACCCAAAGCTACAGCTTTAGGCGAGAATCATTGACAAAACTCAGCAATCCTCTTGCCCCGGTCCATCCTACTTACCAAAGGTGCAGCCTCCGCTGCAGTTTCGACGACTTATGCCATGGTCAAAACATGGTACTGATGCCATGGTCATGATCGGATACCGCTCAAGGCCCCTGTCGCTTCTCACACATTTGTGAAGTGACGGCGGGCTACATGCGCACCTTTCCTACCATCTTTTGACCCTTTCTCAAGGCCCTTGCTGCTGCACTATTGTCACAGCTGCAGGGACCAGGGAAAAAATCTAGCACAGTGGAAGGAGCTATTGGACGAATACGGTGCTTGCCTGCACTTACCAATCTGCAACTCCGAGATGTTTCCCGTTTGGTGAAAGCCTGGTGAAAGCCTGATGTAGCCCCTTCCCCCTTTTGATCAGGTATCTAACTGGTGGAACCTGTCCCCCTATTGGGGTTTCTTTAAATTATTGCCATGATGCCTCTCAACCATTGGATGTCCATGCCATG
Source organism: Cladocopium goreaui (assembly GCA_947184155.2). Taxonomy (NCBI): domain Eukaryota; class Dinophyceae; order Suessiales; family Symbiodiniaceae; genus Cladocopium; species Cladocopium goreaui. The sequence goes on from CAMXCT020000187.1 coordinate 246,970, forward strand.
CCGAATTGGCGCGTTAATGACATGTACACCGAAACGTTGTTCATGGCTCGAACATATCCATATGCATGTGCCATAGCATGCGCCCATGAATCTGTATGCACACGCAACAATTGTGTTTGCACAAATACATGTGCGAGCACGTGCACAAATACAAATACATGTGCGTCTCACACATGTATAATTAATATACATATTAGATGTGTGTGTGTATGTGTTTGCGTGGTTGTACGTATCTGTTTGCATGTGTATAGATATAGACTTATGTGTGTATATATACATATGTGTGTGTGTAATACAATGTAATGCAATACAATGCAATGGAATGGAATGTAATGTAACGTATGTATGTATATATAGACATATTTGCCTATATTGGTATAAAGGCAATAAGAGATGAAAATGCCAAATAATCAGATGTAGACATAGATGTCAATCCGCCGACCTGCCCTCCTGCTTTGCACAGTTTCCGGTCAGTTTCAACTTGAATAAACAGTTGAAATTGTCCTTTACAGATCTTATAGCTTTAGTTTGTTCTATCTAGGGTCTAGGGCCTAGGGTCTAGAGTTTTGGCGTCGTCTATGTGTAGTTTTAGTCTGTTGTTTGGTTTGTTCTAGTTTTAGATTGTGTTCAGGTTGCAGCTGTAGTTTTAATTTGTTCGGTAAAATTGCAAGATAAGACAATTTGAACTAAGGTTTAAATCAGAACTCAATAGAATTCAATAAAACGGTATGGAGAGAAACAAAAATGAATTGGGGCTAGAATGAAAATGAAAGAAAAACTTGCAGCAAGAAACAGGATAAAAAAAAATTGAAATTTAATATTTGTATTAGGGGCTTAGGGGTCGAGTTTTAAAAGATGTGCTAAATTTATGTGACGATTAAAGTTGAATTTGGGGAAAAAAACTAAGATCAGGATAGAAACGAAAATTAGGAGGTGAATTAGGATAAAGCAACTCTTAAGAAAAGAATAAGAGGCAGGATATAAAATAGAAGAATGAAAATTAAGATAGAAAAGGAATTAGGATTATGATTATAGATAACCGAACAAGAATGAAGATTGGAAACAAAAAAAGACTGTTAAAATTACTTTACTTCGAGTTATCCCCACCGTGACATTTATACGTTTTGTTACTGGCAAATCTTCTGGCATTCTCTCTGACATATCTTCTGGCATTTTATCTAGCATATCTTCTGGCATTCTATCTGGCATATCTTCTGGCATTCTACCTGGCATATCGTCTGCAATATGTTCTGGCATATCTTCTGGCACTCTATCTGGCATATCTTCTGGCATATCTTCTGACATTCTATCTGGCATTCTATCTGGCAAATCTTCTGGCATTCTATCTGGCAAACATTCTGGCACTTTATCTGGCATACCTTCTGGCATTCTATCTGGCATATCTTGCGGCATTCTATCTGGCATATCTTCTGGCATTCTATCTGGCATATCTCATGGCATTTTATCTGGCATATCATCTGGCATTCTATCTGGCATATCTTCTGGCATATCATCTGGCAAATCTTCTGGCATTCTATCTGGCAAACATTCTGGCACTTTATCTGGCACACCTTCTGGCATTCTATCTGACATTTTATCTGGCATTCTATCTGGCATACCTTCTGGCATTCTATCTGGCATATCTTCTGGCATTCTATCTGGCATATCTTCTGGCATTCTATCTGGCATATCTCATGGCATTTTATCTGGCATATCTTCTGGCATTCTATCTGACATTCTATCTGGCATCTCTTCTGGCATTCTATCTGGCCGTTGAGGTCCAGCGGTGCACACTGAGCTGGGCAGGTCCCAGGTTGAGGTCCAGCGGTGCACACTGAGCTGGGAAGGTCCCAGGTTGAGGTCCAGCGGTGCACACTGAGCTGGGAAGGTCGTGGGTTGAGGTCCGGCAGTGCGCACTGAGCTCGGAAGTTGGCGAAGAGCTTGGCGAAGAGTTGGCAAGGCGGAAGTAGAGGTGGAAGTTGATGCAGACATTGTCGAGGAGAAACTGGAGGAGGAGGCGGAGGAGGAGGAGGAGGACGAAGCGGAGGAGGAGGCGGAGGAGGAGGAGGAGAAGAGCTAGCCGAGGAGCAGGAGAAGAACAACTCTGATAAAATCTAACAACCCTCACCTGGCAGGTGGGGAATAACTGGGAATGAAGATCAAAATAGAATGAACAATGAAGATTAATGAAGATTAATGAAGATTAATGAAGATTAATGAAGATTAATGAAGATTACGATAGAACAAGGTTTTTAAGCTTAGTTTTAAAAGAAAAAAAAGTAGGCTATGAAATCCGGAAAAGAGTAGAATGAGAATAGAAAACGTCGGCTTCTTGCATTGAAAATTGCGCCTCCCTGGCCCACCTCACCCACGCACTCTCCCTCCACCCCTGGCTCGACTCCTGCGTTTTGCTTGCGTCTTTCCTTGGTTTTCGCTGCCTTTCGCCCTCATTTTTCACCAACAAGCTTTTCCACCGAAGAAGTTTTTGCACCAACAGGTTTTTGCACCAGGAAGTTTTCACACCAAGATGTTTTTTAACCAAAGGGCTTGTACACCAACGAACTTACAGACATGTTTTTGCACCAACATGATCCAACAAGCCTTTACACCCAACATTTGTTTGCTCCGAAACGCTTATACACCAACAAATTTTACAAGTGTTCACCAAAAAAATGCGTCAGCAAGGATTTACACCAAAACGTTTTTGCTTCTACAGTTTTTGCTTGGCCAGCAGCCATTAAACCACTGGGCCAGAGGCACGCACAATTTAGAGATACTGTAAACATATGAATAACAAATATTATATATATATACGTACGTATACATAATAATGTATATTATTTACATGTGTCCATTTAGATATGTACTGCATAATTTCACTCTCTCCCCTGCGCAGTCGCCAACACCATCCACTAGCTGATTATTAGTGCGATGTCAATCTGCTTGGCAGAATTTCACCCGTGAGTTAAGATACAGAAGTGGAGGAATGACAGAGTTGTCCATAAGATCAACGCAAATTAATCCGTTCTGATTGATTTTTGATTGGCTCCTATGGTTTTCCATGATTTTTCCATTGTTTTTCCGCGGTTTCTCCAGGTTTCTCCACTTCCACAGTCTCCACGGCACCAATTGGCACCTTCGCCCATCACAGCATGCTACTCACCACTTGAACCGGGCGGGGGCCTCGAAACCTGGGTGCCAATGGTGTCGATTGCTCCTTTGTTTCGTTTGTTGGGTCAACTGGTACACATGGCGCGAAAAAAACAGTAAAGTTGGATTAAAAAACTAGGAAAAAAATGTGATTTGTGTAAGAATCTTGCCTGAACCCTCCACATACTTGATATATCTTGTTATGATAGAATGATAACTTCACATCAAATATGGAAGGTTTGGGCTTGGGGATGGATCAAAACAAAAACCCATATGTGGGTCCATAAATCCCAGCTATGTGTGAACAGAAGGGCACCAGGGTTTTGAATGGTTTTGACCCATATTCATGTGAGCCAGGGTAAAATAGTATGTGGGGTATGGTCCGTATGGTCATATTTGACATTGGAAATTGTTTGATCGTGGGTTTACCATATTACAAATACAAACCGAAAAGATCGAGAGACAGAGACGGAGACCGAGAGAGAAAGAGAGAGAGAGAGAGAGAGACAGAGACAGAGACAGAGACAAAGAGAGACGAGACACGCGACAGAGACAGAGACAAAAAGAGAAAGAGAGAGAGAGAGAGAGAACAGAGAGAGAGGGGGAGAGAGAGAGAGAGAGAGAGATGGAGACAACAGAGAGACAACAGAGAGACAACAGAGAGACAACAGAGAGACAACAGAGAGAGAGAGAGAGAGACCGTATATGCACACATGACATATACCACATAACTACATAAATATGAAATATGCATATGCAGACACACACACAGAGATGTGCATATCAATATTAATATGCATGTGTATATTATACATATATATAATGTGTATACAGTATATACACACCTACGTTTGTGTGTGCGTTCAAATGTAAATATACATTCAACAACATCTCTCTCTACCTCTCGCACCAGGGCCATCAGAAAAGTCCCTTAAATCGACTCATATCATATCTCTGCGAAGGCAATCGTGATCGCGATCCTAAAATTTCAACAATTTGGCCATAAATTACACGGCATGCTTGAGAATTTTCCGAAGCACATTCTATTTCCCAGGTCTCTTCTTCACTCTGAACAACGCTCCAGGAAGGCAAAATTCTTGCCTCCACAGCAACTGCACCCCATGGTTAGACCCTTTCGAAGTTTCAAGAAGCCAAGCCACAGCTTCTTCAACTGATTCAAGGGCTGCTTTACTTCCGCCATATCCTTCGTAAGTCGACTGATTCTCTGCCCTTAGTTAGCACATGCGGCCGCAAACTAATTCACTGATGGCCAAATGTTGGCTCCACATCACGTGCAGCGGCTGTTCACTGGAATTCTGGAAGGCCCCTTGCCCCAAGAACGGTTAGACGAGGTGTAAACGTGCGCCCGCCTCACAAGTCACCAGCTTCAAATTTTTGTCTTGGACGTCCACTTCAAGTTCTGGGAAGGCATCCTGGATGTCTATCCAAGTTGCTTGGTCAATGTCTATAAGAGGCAAGAGATGGCAAAAGCCTGCAAGACAGTCTTGGCACCCCACCCCAACCCACCCCAGAGCAAGTTGCAGCGTAGCATCAATAAAAAACGGCCGCAAACAGAAGCCCCTTGATCCCACAGGCACGAAGCCCTCAAAAATCGAAGAGGAAACGAGGTGTAAAAGCGGGATTTACAAACGACAAGTTTCGCGTTGTCACCCCGTCCGAGGGAACAACAAGGCTTTTCGGATCTTGTGACAAGGCTTCAACCACTAATTCGATGGATTGGTCTATGGGAAATCTTGCTGGAAACCATGGTTTGCATCCTCAGGGTTTCGTACAGATTTTCCCTGACGTACTGCAAACCAATTGCGGGACTAATTCATGGCATATTTTGGGCCTGGGAGCATTTCGTCTCCAGAAACTCCCAAGCGGCGCCAGTATCATGTCGAGGTGCTGGTGAGTTTGTTTTCATAACCTCACATGGGCATGGCATCAGGGGCACTGTCAAGACAATCATAGCCATTCCTCAAACCTGTGGAAAGCTCACAAACATTTGCAGCCTACCAGCCACGGAAGTCACACAAGCAATACCACGAGTATCAAGCAAAAATAAGGATAGCCGTGTTCAAAATTCTGTTTGATCTCCTGACCGGGAATTCAAAGCTTACGTAGGAACTTACGATCGCTTACGTTTTCCAAGGTTTTGCTTACGACGCAAGAACTTCAAAGAACTAGCTTACGCATCTCTTACGGCAAAACAGCATAGGGGATATGTAATGATTCTGATATGTAAACCTTGGGAAAGCCAGAAGCCTTGGCTAACGCCAGGTGGAAGGCTGACCTGAGGGGAAGGTTTGCGTAGCCGGCCCACCACTGGGGACTGGGGATGGGGGGCTTGGCAGCCGGGGGTGAAAAGGAGATTTCTCACACAAGAACCTGCAAGTTGCCGCAGCGGGGAGTGGGAAAGGATGTGCACGGCCCTTAAGGTGCACGCGTCACATGGGTAGAGGCAGCCTTGAGCTCACTTGTATGGGTGGGTAGAGAAAACCTAAACGTAGATTCACTTGCAAAGGATTGCAAAGGAACCACAATGGGCCAGGGGTCAGTGAGTGCAACATTCGCTTACGACTAGCTTACGGATTGCTTGCGCCGAGCTTACGGCAAATTCCGATCTCATTTTAAAAAAAGAACCTAGGGAAGAAAGTAGCATTCGTTCTGGTCTGTTTTCCCTACATGCAATGGCATCATCATCATCGTCATCATCATCATCATTATCAACAACAACAACAACAACAACAACAACAACAACAACAACAACAACAACAACAACAACAACAACAACAACAACAACAACAACAACAACAACAACAACAACATTCAATAACATTCAATAACATTCAATAACATTCAATAACATGCACCAAACAAAGCACACAAGCTTATTTGAACCCCAGCTCGCATGGCCCGGCATCGACTTCCGAATGGCTTACGGCAACATTTTTGTGACCAATGCTTACGTCAAACCTTTCGCACTGCTTACGAAACCCAAGGAAAGTCTTACGACTTATTGGAATTTATGCCAGCCCAATACTAAACAAACAAAGGGGAATTTAGAACCCTGCTCAAGTGCCTTCCTTCCTCACATCCTTACTTCGGACTTTCTTGTTGTCTTACTTGCTCAATTAATTTCCTTCTCTTACCGTTGGACCTATTCTTCCCAGTAAGTCCCCCACCCCGGCTTTGATGCAACCACCTCAGTACGCCTTAGCACCCCAAATTCACCCACCGAGCGACTCATTTTGGCAACCTGCAAGCTCTGCGCAGGGCCCCTCAGCTGCATACATCCGCTAACAAACTCCTCAATATCTACACGGCCGCTGGCGTCCACATCGATCAGAAGGAAGAGAGTCCAAACGTCATCCTGGGCCAAAAGGGGTGGCTGACCTTGCATCCAAGGAGTCCTCTTTCAATCAGGGTTTTCCTAAAAGAGAGGTCTCCTTTCGTTCATCAGGCCACACTGGCCGTTTTGAACCTAATGACTCATGACTTCGGAAAGAACAGCTGCACACTTGCGCAACTTCGTCACCAAAAAAACAGCGCAAAGCACCAAAGCACCAAGCATTCTCCAAGCAACTGTTGAAATGCCGAGGGATTCCATAAAACTACCTGCCACGCGACACAGCGCAACACACTGCCCTATTCATCTGCCACAGGGGTGTCTTCCAGCAACTCATCCGCAAAAAATGACTTGCAAAGGGTGAAGTTCAAACGATGTAAAAAAAACTCCGCAGTGGACTCAACAGTCAGCAGGCACCAACGAAAAAATGCCAAAGAACCCAACTTGTCTTGGTGCAATGCATCTTCCAAGTCGTGGAAGTTCAAGGTATTGCTCCGCTCGCTGGCTATTTCCTGCTTTCAGCTCTGGTCAACCAAAGAGAAAATACACAGCAGATCTTCCCCAACCCCACACCACCGAAAACATACTGAAAACCTTGATGTCCTGATCAACCATGTACCTCTGGCTAACCTGTTGTTGAAACACGTTTCTGCCTGGCAATTCTCATGCCGCTGAAAATCTATGACAAATGTCGAGGCAAGGGGGTCGTGGATTTTTTTTCTGGTGTCGCTGCTCCAGGAAGACACTTGAGCATCACAGTGACTCCTTGTTTTCTGCTCATCAGGTTAAAGTGGTAAACTAGGGTTTGCCAGATAATTCAGGTGTCCAACTTTGACATGGGTATGGAAGGTGCTGCTTGAGGGTGCTGTCGAGCTAGCCTGCTGGTGCTGCTGCAAGGGGTGATGCTTCAGGGTGCTGCAAGGAGGGTACGTACTGTACCCAACTCGTGCTGCAAGGGTGCTAGTGAAGGGTGCTGCTGCACGCTGCAGGGTGCAGCTGTTAGAGTGGCGTGTCCGCTCTGGAGCTGGCTGGTGGTGCCGCTGCAGGGTGCTGCTTCAAGGTGCTGCAGTTAAAGTGGCGTGTGCGCTTTGGAGTTGGCATGTTGGTGCCATTGCAGGATGCCGCTGCAGGGTGCTGTTGTCGGATTTTGCTCAGAAGCAGCAGGAGGCGTAGTGCAGCCCGTGGCGAATGGTTGCAAAGAAAAGAGCTCACAAAACACAAGTTCTGATCTTGCAAATGTGCCAAGGTTCAGAATTGGGAAGTTTGAGGTATGATTCGGGCATGATTCGGGGTATGATTCGGAAACCTATTTTCTTTGAATTCAGGAAGCTTTGTTGCTTGAGTCTCTCTTTCCCACCGTCAACCTACTACGATTGCTACTTAATGGCTGCAATGGCTCGACCTGCCAGACGACCTTGGACAGGACCTGAATATGAAGAATGTGAAGATCTAAATGCACATCTATGATTTATATCCGCCGGCCTGCCGGCTGGATGTTCTTCTCATGTACCTTTAGCTCAGCTACGCTTAGGCTTTTGTTACCAGAAGCAGCAACTGAGCCAGCCACCTAGCCAGCCAGCCAGCCACCCAGAGCCAGCCAGCTTAGGGATAATGATGAGACTCTGTGCGCGTGGAGAGGATTCGCCACTCCGTGAAGGTATGTGAAGGTAGCCAGGGATCATCGGGTCTGGCCAACACTGGTCAATTAGCTTGTCAGGTCAATTAAAACTAATGAGGCCAATGCAATCCCAAACGATCCCAAAAGAAACATTCATAATCGTGATTTTTTGGGGTATGATTCGGGGGTATGATTCGGGGGTATGATTCGGGGGATGATTCGGGGGTATGATTCGCACAAATCGAACTTCCTGCCTTTACTAAAAACTGCACGCATTAAAAAAAGACACAGCCACATGTGCTCTCCTTCTTGCTAATGTCACACACTTCCAACGGCAAAAACCGTGTTTCCCCCCTTAACCTGTTGTGGGCCACACGTCCTGAAAGACATCCCGGAGAGCTGCAATTTGAGACAGCCGGAACTGCGCCTGCCTCGGTGCTGCCGGGTTGTGCACACAGCTCCCAGACTCCCAAAACATCCACAGCTGGCCAAAATCAATCTCGAGCTGTGTCCAGGCACTTGAGGGTGGCCATGTCCTTGTCAGCTGAAGCCCCTTCGATGGCGGTGTTGACGAACCTAGGTTCGGCGGGGCAGGGGGGCTCGGGATCAACTGGGGACGGGTTTGGTTCCCCAGCTTTGAACAGCCGAGACGCACTCCCGTCACTACCTCGGTAGAAGAACTCGGATGGTCACTGGCAAAGCTGATTCAGAAGCTGGTCTGCCTTCAACCCCCTGAAATACATTGGACATGTTTAGATTATTGAGACATTGTGGAGTAGTCGAAGAACTGTGATATCTGAAACCACCAACCTGTTGTGCACGTTCTTGCTAACCTGCCTCTCGACATTGACTCGGTGTTTTTTTAACTTTCAGCTCCGGAATCCTTCCAAGCCACGTTGAGGATCGTAAAGAAACCAATCACGATGAACAGGTTCCTAGCTGGCGGCGCCATCCGACAAGACAGCCCTTTGCATGCCATTCGCATTCATCTTCCCAGCATCTTTCCAGTATCTGCCCATGATCTCCTAATGCTCTTGGTGCAAAGATCCAAGCAATACGAATTTCCCAGATCTTCTGAGAAACACGTCTTGGTTGCTGGGTTTGCTCACCCCCCTAACTTTTGCCAGCCGCTGCATATCCTCGCCCCCTCGAAATCCAAGAAGCATGAGCCACAGGGCCATCAGGGAAACCTTCCGTAAGGGTGCGTAGGCATCAAACCAGTTGAGACCACCCGTGATGGCCATAAAGAGCGTGTGCATGCTATCCATCACCTTCCGGCGAGGCGATGCTTCACGAAAACGAAAACTGCAGGTGGATGAGGATATGGAATTCATATGAATTATATAATGATTTTCTGTGGGTCAAATAATTTGGATTTTGTTATCTATCTCCATCTAAGCCGCGTGGCATTGGCCCAATAGTGTAGGTCCTCTGGGCACTTGGGGATGGCATTGGCATCTCCCGAATCGCGGATGGTTTCGAAGCGACAATAGTCCGTAACCAGCTGTGCGAAGATAACCGCCTTGGTAGTCGGGCCCCCCCCCCGGTTTCACAGGGTGATGAAGCATGTGTGCATACCCCAGCCGGCAAATATTCCACGCAAATAGCCGTCATACCCTACAGTTCTCATTGAAATAGGTGGTGAATGGATGTTCTCCGTCCATTCATACAGAATTACCTTCAGAACCATCCCGAGCACGATTTGCCCTGAAAATCCCTGAAAGATGTGACAAGTTGTCGGCACATCTTGGGGCCGAAAACGGCCCAAGCCGGATCAAGTGCTTTGCCTTGCAGGCTATATGAAATCGGGGTACCAGCCAAGATGATAGAATAAGCTTCCGTGAAGCAAAAATGCTTTCCACATTTTCCACTTTCCGTTACTCGTGTTTTCACTCCAGCATCGTCGTGACATGTCGTGACAATCTTGAACTGAGCAGCAAAGACGTAAAAGAGCAGCTGGAGCAAAACCAAGGTCCACAGCAAGGAACTGAGGGTGCTGGCAATGGACACCAGCAAGCCTCGAAGCGCCTGGGCAACCGTGGGCTGGGCACACTAGGCTCGACTCTTTTGGGGGTTGGAACATGTTGGAACTACAGTGGAACTACTCACAAGTAGCACTTTGGCCAGAAGTTGAATGGGATGAAATGGGATGAAATGCCCCATCTATGCCCAGCTGATTGGGACAAAATAGCCGATATCTGAAATTGCCTCTAAGTAGCTGTGGCAGACATTATTGTGGGTATCAGGTACCCTCCAGGAGCAAAAGACGACAATGGATGTAGAAAAATGGTGAAAGCATCCCAATCCTGATTTGTAGATAGTTGACCTATGAAAACATTTCAAGGCTTGGTTTTTCCATTGCCGTCTTTGCTCACCGGAAGTTATACATACATGCAAATGTATATGCACATAGCGAGAGAGTGAGAGAGTGGACAGTAGATTAACTAGATTAGGTTCGATACAATTGGATTGGCTTGGATTGTACCAGACCGACAGACATACAATTATGTATCATACAGTTGTATATAAATCTGATTGTTTCCCAATCAAACGGTTGGTTTCTCCCCGTTTTGTTCGTGAAATCACCTAAACGGCTAGTTCCATCCCACGTTATCCGAAAGCTGTTGGTCCTTTATACCATTTTATACCATTACACCCCCATGTTCAAATGATTGAAAACATACCAGCCCCATTAGATCCCATCATACCCCCAATTAAATCCCATGTTTGATCGTTAAATCCTAATTCTTGATGTTTATATAAATATTGGATGATTAAACTCTGATTCATGTCACATAATATCATGTTGTTGGTTCATTATATTTACGTCCCACTGGATCCCCCACAAGATGCTTGGTCTTGTGGAATTGATGTGGTAAACCTCATAATAAACCAGCCCCAATTGAGCACTGTTTCTTTTGGGTGCTTGGGTCCTATACGCTAACTTAGGGTACCTACGCAGTGTGTATGCAGGCCTACGCCGCGTGGAAGGTACCCTACACGGAAGCACATGTCAAAAAAACGCCTATGCGAGCGCCTATGCACATGCAGAAGTCAGCCGCTTGCATCTCAACCTACGCAACCTTACACCCGCCAAAAAATCAGCACGCGCCTACATAGAGAGCTTACCTTACGCCGGCGCTGCTCTGCAAAACAGACATGATCAGCCTACGCAGCATATGATGATATATCATGCAGTTCCCTCTTATCCAAATTTCATGATCTCAAAAAAGAAAAACCATGCTCAATCCGGGTTTATTCTTGGGTATATCGACATGACTGGGGTGATTTTCAAGCTCCCCGTAATGGATGTTTACTGGGTTGGTTTATATGGCATTGGGTCTCCCACATTATACCAACAAAAAGTGCATCAATGGTTAACATCCCCTTGATAATCCCCAATATCAATATCAATATCAATCTCAATATCAGTGTATATATATATATATTAGGATGGTGAATTGTTATTTATACCCCTATTTTCACATCCTGATGTTGGCCCACAGCGCCCACGGGCACCGAAAAGTAGCGCAGCAAGCGGAAAAGGCGTACGCCTCGCAGCGTCCGAGCCAGGCGCAAGGCCCGCATGACCCGGACCGAGCCGCCCCCGCCATCACCGAAGACCTGGACGAACAGCAGTGGAACAGTAATTGCTGTTCATATATGTTCATATGTGGATGTTTAATGATGTTTATGTATATGTTGATGTTATGTGATTCTATCTTTATTAATCTCTGAAGTATTTCTTACCTATTCATTTCTGGTTTGTCTGGGCAATATAACCAAGATAGTTTATAGCTAGGTCTATTACAATCATAATATAGCTTACATGGATGCGAACTCGTGGTATTTAGAACTTGGTTCACTGGAAAGCTGGTTTCTATGATTGCTACTTTTTGACGATTGGCAATTACTTGTTTGGACTGGACTAGACTAGACCAGACCGAAAGACCTACAAACCTTTGAAATATAAATATGTATTTAAAGGTACGAGTACCACTACTATGACAAAAAAATACAATCATAACTCGTACATGATAATCAATATCTATATACATATATGTGCGCGTGTGTATCGCCAATGTAGCTTGGTATAACGGATAATTTGTTTTTGGCCATTGGAGTTGTAATTATCAAAACTAAAGCTGGTTTATCTGTAATTGTAGCGCTAGTTTACCACCCACCTTACCAAATTCATCATAATTACAATTACATGATTCCTGATAATTCTCAAAAGATTATATATATATATACACATACACTCTATATCATGCTTTACCTGAGTTGCCGTGTCAAACGCCATGCTCACTCATCAAACAGCCCCAGGATTATCGAATGAAGGGGATTTTCCAAGAATGATGGGCAATCCTCACCAGCAGTACGTCTGCCCATCCCATCCTGTGACTCCAAGACACGGCTTGAGAGAAGTACTCCAAACCCGTCCTGAGATTTGTGCTGAAAATATCTGGGAATTCCACCATCCCTGGTTCAAACTGAGTACCAGATGCTTGTTTCTGTCGAAATGGTGGGTGCATTTTTATCGACATCATGCATGCATATATGATACCCCTTGGTTGCTCCTAGGGGGGGTCCAGCCCCTGAAATAGTAGACCCCAGTGGCTGTTTTCCAGAGGGGCCTGACCCCCCCATACCCATTTTGAGCATTTCTGAATGGATAAAATCTAGGGTCCCAAGTCTAGCATTCGTAAACCAAACATTTTTGCTAACACTCAACTTGGACAAGGGAACCAATACTTTGGAGCAATTTGGACGTTCCAAAATGGTCAAAGGTCAGGCCCCTCAAAATATTTTGGGCATGTTGTGAATATTTTGGACATACATTTTTTATCTGTGAATCTTATGAAACATGGACCTCCTGGATTTTAGCCATAGTTCCTTTTCCCCCTGCATGCCACAGATAAGCTGGCCACTTTGAAAGGTTCTCAACAGAGATAAAGTTGACAAACATGTCACAACTAACTTCCCAAGAAAACAATTTTTGCACACCTTTAATGCCAGTTGTTTTTAGAGGGATTCATCATTCATCTATCAAGGTTAGCGGATACAGATGTTATTTTCAGGTTTTCCCTCCAAGCTTCAAGAGCAAAGATTGGATTCGGTAGCCTTTTTGGAATCAATTTTAGTGTTTGTCCTTGATGTGCGGGTTCAAAAAAAGGATTTCAGTGAGGAGACTTTGTTCTGGATTTGATTTTTTACAAATATGATAAAGGTAAACATTTCAGCACCGTCCCAAGTAAATAAACTTAGTGCAAGTTTTTTGATGCTGATTTGCAGAGGGGTTGATATCTCAAGGTTGGGGACACAGGTTTTATTTCCTGCATTTCTGGCCTAGCACCCCGCTAAGTCGAAGCAGCTATCCAGGAGCTAAAGGTGGACCGGGTGAGACGTTGGTATCCAGGATTTGGTTGCGTGTTTTTTGAATCAAATTCAATATTTGTCCTTGATTTGAAAGCTCAACAAAAAATGGATTTCAAGAGGAGATAATATTGACAGGGTTTCCGTTTCTGTGGTACAAAAGCTGATAAACATGTCCAAGAAATAAAATGTGCACCTTTGGTTGATGCCTGTTTTGCAGAGGGGTTCATCTGTCAAGGTTGGGGACATAGATTTTATTTCTTGGTTTTTCCTCCAAGCTTGGCCCCGCTAGATCGAAGCAGCTATGCGGGAACAGAAGAAGAAGCACAGGATTTGGCAACCTTTTTGTTTGGGTCAAATTCAATCTCTTGACCTGAAAGTTCAAAAACAATAAGGTTTCAAGGTGAGGAAATGTTTACAGTAACTGTGAGTTTGATAAACATGGCAGCAATGCTCAGCAAAATAAATTTCATGCACCTTTGTTACAGTTTGATGCCAGTTAAGCCCACAAAATGGCACTCAACCTGGCTCTCTCCTAGAAGTTTTCCCAACTTTGCGTACGCCCCCCTGTTTCTTCCATATTCCCTTAATTTCCTTCCAAAAAAAAAACTATCATTGGCCATAGTGGGAATGAGTGGGAAATGTTTTGGTTTCATTTGTTTTTTGACAATTCTTCGAGTTTGCGGGCCAGCCCGGTGACTAGCCGCCCACTTTGGTTTTCGAGGGGTACCAGGCATCTCCAATACCCCTTGAATAATTTCTCCCCCGGGGAAAGCCCACAAAATGGCACTCAACCTGGCCTTTTCCTAGGCATTTTCCTAACAGTCCTTCATTGCCATCCAAAGAACTCTCGAGAGAAAGTACCATGAGAGAAAGGTGGTCCGTTGGACACTAGTTTGTGCTTGCAAGTACGTTGCAAAAAAAAATGGTGGCAGCAATTGCCCAAACTGCATGATGCCTCAAACAACTGCAATTTGCATTTCCAGCAAAAAGCTTTCAGGCAAACACCGCCAAGCTAGGAATTGTTTTTGGAAGGGCCAGGCCAAATGTAGGAACGTATAGGCTGCTTCGAGATGTTTTAAGATGCTTGAAGTTATAGAAAATTATTCCAAAACCCAATTATTCCGGGGTATCTTGACGGGGGGGGGATCATGATTTTCAAATTCCAACATGCATAATCGCATACCTACCCCTTGAAAAAAATATTCTTTGAAAATTATTCCAAAAAAATATTCCATAACCTAGTTGATACCCTGGAATATTTTTTAAGGCATGGGGCATTGTAAATGTACATACTGCATCCACAGAATTCAAACATATTCAAACAAAATATGCCGAAACATTCCCCAATGAACATATGAGGGTATGGGTCATATTGTGAAAAACCTTGATTACCACACCACAAATCTCGGCAAACCTTCAGTCCCAAACACAACCCACAATATACACCCTTCTCTCCCCCAAAAACTGTGTTTCAAAACTCTTGTCTTAACCCAGACCAACCCTCAAAAGCCCATAGGTACTAAACATGACCCATGTAGGGCCGCCATACCTCTCAAGTTTATTTTATGGGAAGCTGAAACAAAGAAACCTTTGAGATGTGGATGAAGAAAACGCGGCCTTCTGCAAGAAGAGCTCCCCAAGTTCTAGGTTGGTTTCTTGGCTCATAGTTTTTGAATCCAACTGTAAATAAATGATGATATTTGATGATACGTGGCGATATATGATGATATATGATTTCATATCTAGTTATCGACCAAGTTACCTCCCCAAAACCTGGGTGTTTAGCGCCCAATCAGCCGAGCCGCTCCGCCACCGACATGCCCACGATCAGGAAGTCCTGTCTGGGAAAAAAACGCCATTTCCAAACGAAAAGAACCGCATGCTGTTTTGTTTTGACGCGTCTACATATGCATCTACTGCATCTATGTATGAAAAAACTATCTGCTGATCATGATCCATCTTACTTGTTCATTTGCTTGTATATACATAGATGTTTTAATTTGTTTATTTGTTATTTACTTTTTTATTTATGCATTTATTTATTTATTTACTGTATTCATTTATTCATTTATCTATGTCGATGTGTTCATGTACTTTGGTTTGTCGAAGTGTTGGGTCTTGCGAAAAATCCCCACAAAATGGCTCTTTCGGGGGCATCCCCGATTTCCAAGCACATACCCAATTCGATGGCCGCGCGGCGAAGGCATTCCATTTCCAGGATTTACCTCTCCAATACCTTCGACGAGGGCACGCAAAAAAAACACCCTCTGGAATCTAAAAATGCTGAATATGATGACTTGATACTTTGATTCTTACTACTAAGACTGTTCCCCTGTGTCTCCACACTGACAAGTTCTTACGGTAAGTGACAAAGGCAGGGGTTGGATCAGGGTGCTCCATCTGATCTCCGGCCTTTTTGCTGTAAATCTCTTGTGAGATGTTCATGTGCATTTCGACTGCCCAGCTCGCACAAGAGGAGCGCTGCGGTTTTGTCTCTTCCGAAGGTGTCGTTTTACTAGCGTGCCCCGCTCGTTCTTTGAGCCATTTCCATTTTTCGTGGCAAGCCTAGTACTTTCGGGACATTTCGAAGTCCAAAACGCTGTTTTGCGTGATAGGCGCAGGACATCGGACAATTTTTGATCCGCACGGCAGGCGTGGCATTTTCTGCGCGTTGCTCGAATGTTGGCAGGCTTGGGCCAACATGAAAGGTGAATTTTGGATGACATTTTCGTCGCATTTTTGTTTCACGCGCACTATTTGGTGAACTTGGGGGACGTTTTGGGAAGGTTGAAATTTAAAATTTCTTTTTGTGAAAATTTCGTCATTTTCAGTGGGGACATGATGATGATTCTGCGTGGCAGGCGCAGCACGGTGCGAATTTTGACATCGCGCGCGCACCCGCCTCGGCACTTTGTGCGCGTAGGACCCGTAGGATCGCTTTTTCCGCACTTTGTGCGTGTCAGACAGCGCGGTGCGAATTTTTACATGGCTGGCGCGACCTTCTTGGCAGCCTGTGCGTGTCAGATCGCTCTTGTTGAGGTGTGGTGTGATTTTTCACATCGCTCTTGTGATTTTGTGCATGTTAGATCGCTCTCTTTGTGACGCGGTGCTGAATTTATAAAACTGATTCTCTGGGATCCTGGTCACAAGATCTTATCAGTTCTCTGGAATGTCTTTCTGCGACGATCTTGCAAGAGTTTCATGGTGCAGTCTTAGGGGCCCGTAACATTTGAAGATCTTGGCCAAAATTTTGCAGAGGCCCTTGGAAGCAAATGCTTTGAAGATCCTGAGGAAATCCTTTCAGAAGCCCTGGCATGATCTTGTACAGGTCCGCATGAGAAGCTCTTGTGAAGATCCTGCTGGCATCTTCCAAGAGGTCGCTTCATGATCTCTCACAGGTCCTTATCGGAAGATCTTGTGGAGATCCTGGTGAGATCTTCTCTAAAAGGTCCTCGCATGATCTTTATACAGGCCCGTGTCAGAAGATCTTGTGGCGATCCTGGTAAAATCCTCTCTAGGGTCCATTGCATGAAGATCTTGCAGATGCTACGTATCAGGTGCTTGTCTGAAAGCTCTTCTGGGGTGCTCTTGGGAGGCTCTTGCTTCAAGATCTTGTACGATCCTCTCCAGCAGCAGCAAGTCCTTTTATGCACATTTTGTGAGATTTTCGTAGGGGTGCTCATATGAAGGTCTTGGTACAGGTCCTTTACGATTCCCTGTGAGGAGATCTTGTGGAGATCCTGTTGAAATACCGTCAGATGCCTTAGCATGATCTTGTACAGGTCCTTGTCAAAAGGTCTTGCGGAGATCCTATTCAAATCCCTCCTCAGGAGGTCCTTGCACGATCTTGCACAGGTCCTTGTGACCGGATCTTGTAGAGATCCTGGCTGCCTGATCTTGTACAGGTCCTTGAGGAGGTCCTTGCATTAAGATCTTGACGATGCTCTGCAC
The DNA here is from genome assembly GCA_947184155.2 of Cladocopium goreaui. Classification (NCBI taxonomy): domain Eukaryota; class Dinophyceae; order Suessiales; family Symbiodiniaceae; genus Cladocopium; species Cladocopium goreaui. The sequence goes on from CAMXCT020000187.1 coordinate 264,420, forward strand.
TGGTGCTTTTAGGAAAGTTCTTCCGGGATCCTCATAGGAAAGTCTTTGCATTATGATCTTGTAAGGTCCTCTTCAAGGCCCTTCTTTGGTGATCTGTTGACATTCTCGTCGGTGTCCTGGCATGAGGTTCTCGTATGAAGTCCTGATGACTAGACATAGCATTGCTTGTGCCAAAACAAGTTCCTGCTGCTTCAGGTACGACAATGTCGACCCTGATCTGTTAACTGCTCTATTGCTAAACTGTTGCTTGTATCTGGTACATTGACGTTCTACCCGCCCACACTGTTTGGGTCTCCTCTTTCCAAAATATATTTGTTTGAACCACAAGTGGGAAAATCACAAGCTACACTGGGATGTCACCACTTAAACTTTGGATTTGAGCATCGAATTAATGACTTTGATAAGAAATAGGGGGCATCCCCTCCCAGAAGAACCCCACACCAAGGTGCTCATGGCAACCCATGACCACAAGTTTGAGCGCAGTTTCCAGGGCAAAGATCACCACAAAAATGAGATTGATGATTCCTGATTGCCGCTTGCAGGGGCTCTGAGCGACTACTCTAAGCATGCTTCAAATTCATCGGTATCTGGATGCTTCGTCTCACAAGCAGCTACCTGGCTGAATCGAGACGACCCACTTTTGGATGAATCATGACGAATCACGCCAATATTCCCGGATTTGGCATAGCGGTTTCTTTTGGGATAATCAATAATCCATCCCCCTAACATGAGGTGTCTACTAAAACCCCTTAATTTAGTGTTGAATGTATTTGTTCTGGGATCCAAATGAACATAATTAACGTAATGTAAAATAGCACAAGTGGGCCAAAAAACTCTCCTATCAATGGATTGGTGTAAAGGGAAATTCTAGGGAAAACCTTGGTCTTTACCCCCAATTGATCTCGGGTTCCTGTAAATTCTCCCACAAACCAACACCTGGGTCCATGTTAAACCCCAAGCCTTTTTTTAAATGAATGTCAATCTTTAGCTATCTTTAATTCCATTCATCATAATATATATTAGATATTCCCTAAATCAACTCCATAGATACAGAACAATGTCAACCCTGAATTAAGTATCTGGATTCAAAAAACCCTAGGCTGTTTTTCCCATTTGGTGTGGTACAGATTAAGCATGATATTTTTCATATGTTACCATATAATAACATAGTAACATAATATGTACAGTAACCAGAGACCATATTATCCACTTACTATCATATGTTATAATTAATTTCATATAATTTCTTGTCATTTAATTTCATATAATAGCATAACATGTTATCAGTTACTATCATACATTATCACATTGGATCATAGTTTATCACTACTTTGTGGGTAGCCCAAAAGGGTTTGGGCCTCAGCTGCGCACACTTTTTTTGGCTCAGCTGCGCGCGCGCAACAACGGCACTGGAGGGTGGGGGTGGGGTGGGGTGGGATGGCAACCGCTGCACCAAAAACCTGCAGAGCGAATGTGCACTAGAACCTCAAGAAACCTCCCGGAACCAGCCCGCACCTGCACCACAATCTGTACCCAACTGCGTTCCCAGCAAGCAATAACGAAGAATGCGTGGGCGAGACCCAAGAATGTGTGGGTGAGACCCAAAATGACGGGCTGATATTCCGCCACTGAAACAAAGCGTGCGCAAACGAGACCCAACTTGACCCTCGAAAAGTCACGTCAGGTGGACGCGGGGCCATCATTTTCTGTGGAGGGCGAAACTACCAGCAGGCGCGTGCGTACGCGAGACCGTGACCTCTACGGGACCGGAGTTGTGTAATGTCACCCCCGGAGTAATTATGTCTGAGCCTCCGAAGGCCTCCGGGACTTCGTTCTGAGGGAGACGCGAGGAGACATCGATCTCAATGCCCAGCAAGATGGCATTGGCCACGATGAAGACCTGATGCATCCAAGGTCATCTTACATCATCTTACAGGATTAAAATGTGAATCCAACATCGGTTTCCGATGATTTACTTGCTAGTTGAAGGACAAGGTGAAGGAAACCGCGTTTTGTAGATGACCAATAAGATCTGCTAGACGACGAATGGCCCGAGAGCGTAGAGGTGCAAGTTACTCAGGTGTATATAAGTAAAAACACAACATCATGAGTATGTAAGAAGTATGTGGTGTAAGTAGAATAAAAGACACTGATAGCGGGATATAGCGATGCTCAGATAGCTGAAGAGAGCCATTGAAACATGTGTACCGATACAGAACGACAGCAAGAAGTTAAAAAGTGCTGCAAGACCAAGGCTGTATGAAGGAAACTGGGTAGCAGGAAGAAGGTGAGGGACGGAAAGAAAAGGTGGAGAAGATGTAAGATGTGAAGATGCAACAAAAACGCTTGTACATGAGGCTCTTACGCAGAAACGTTTTTACACACAAACGCCTTTACACAACAGACGCCTTTACACACAGACACCTTCTACACACACACTGGTGATAAGGTTGAAAGAGAAAGGTGACAATGATGTGCTTCAGGTCGCTTTGTAAGGACCTAGAAAATCAAGACCTAAGAACTCGAGGCCTCAAAATCGGTATTGCACATGTATGTCACATGAACCCTTCAGTTTGCCTAAACAGCCTGATACGAATAGCTTGAACAACCGTTGAACAAGAGCAGGTACGTGACTCCAGCGTCCCAGAGTCATATCAGTCATGAATGCAGCCCTCTTCGTTGCGCAATCAGCTGCAAACATGAGATTGCCCCCTTCTACCGGCACATAAGAAAAGACCGCATGCTATAGCAGCACACACAATGCCCTCCCTCAGGAGGCGTTTCCGGACCTAATAATGATTGAAAAACGCAATATGTGAAAATGATTGAAAATGTGGTCTGACGGACACAACCGCACAGTGTCTAGGGTTCCCGGACGTGCTTGGTAACTTATTGATGCATTCCCAACGTCACGTTGTCAGCAAAAATGATTGTGTCGACTAAGTGCGCTGCCAACAACTGTCAAGGGTAGAGATGTACCAGCTCCACCATACTTTTGGGCAGTCATCAACACAGTTCAACTTCTCTAATATGTGGTCCAGTAATATCAGTAATGTGTTGTCCACATGCGTAGAAACTGTTAGTCGTTGTCCATGATGAGTCGTTGGGGTCTGATGCTGATGGACGGATAAATCCCTCCGCCACTGAGTGCGCTGCGCTCAAAGTACTGGTGTTGCGGGCAAACATGTAGTAGTGCTTAGAGTCAAACGGTGTGCTAATGTCCAACTGGTTGGGTGTAAGTTTATTTACAACGGTCGGTTTTGATGATCTCCAAGGATGCCGACGGTCTCTACCAATTCAACATTCGAATACATTCGATGGATATAATACAAGGCTTTCTCTCAGCAACTGAATACCTGGTCGAACTATGCGCGCAAACTCAGGAAGGAAAAATTGCGGAAAATGACGTTCCAAATCTTCCTGAAGAAATTGGACATAATGTTTTCTATACATGACAATCTCTGTAGACGGTGTGGATCCACAAGCTGCACTGTATTATGCATGATTTGACGCATATGATTGTTGAATTCACGAATACGTCCTTTGTCCAATGCGCTGGTGATCCGATATGAAAATTGCAGCGAAGGTCATCGAACACGCTTCATATTTCATAAATGGCAGGCCAGTCGATTTGTTACATGGATTCGGTACCCAGTAATTGATCTATTAATCCAAATTTGATACGATATATTGGTGCAAGAACCCAAAGTGAAGTAGAACGATTTGGGAAATGTGGATATCTTACTTCACGAACTTCCTGCACATGAGGTTGTCTTCCAATTCGAAAACTGATAGAGAAAGAGGCTACAGTTTCTGCTGGGCCCGGTGCTGCACTCGAAAGGAGATTTGTCCCCCACTTGTGCATGAAGAGTCCGGCTTTTGGAGATGCTGTCTCAGTCGTTGGATGCGAAGCTGAGGTCAGGACTGGTATCTGATCCTGAACCGATCGTTCGTAGGGTTGAGACCGAATTGGTCGAACATTCTGGGGTCCGTATGAAGGTAACGCCCACTGAGGTTGTGACATGATACTCAGCATGATCTGAAATTGAAATTGTTGCTGACTCAACGATTGTTGATGCAATTGGTTCTGCAAATTCAAATTCTGTTCCCGCAAAGTCCTCTCATATCCAGTAAAGTGCGAAATGACAATGTTCAAGGCGGGTGAATCCTGGAAATTGGTATTGCACATGTATGTCACATGAACCCTTCAGTTTGCCTAAACAGCCTGATACGAATAGCTTGAACAACCGTTGAACAAGAGCAGGTACGTGACTCCAGCGTCCCGGAGTCATATCAGTCATGAATGCAGCCCTCTTCGTTGCGCAATCAGCGGCAAACATGAGATTGCCCCCCTGCTATCTATACATAGGACAAACCGCAGATTACACACACACACACGCACGTTTTTACGCATACATTTTCACACAGACGGTTTTACGAACAGACACAGTGACGCTTTTACACACAAACACTTTTCCACACAGACGCTTTTACGCACAGACGCTTGTACACACAGGCGCTTTTACGCACAGGCGCTTTTACGCACAGGCGCTTTTACATCTTTTACACACAGACGCTTTTACACACAGACACTTCTACACACAGATGCCTTTACACACAGGCCCCTTTCCACACAGAAACTTTTACGCACAGACATACACAGACGTTTTTACACACAGATGCTTTTACACACAGATCCCGTATGATCCCGTTACTCACAGACACTTTTACACAAAGACACTTTTACACACAGACACTTTTACACACAGACGCTTCTACACACAGATGTCTTTACATTTAGGCCCCTTTCCACACAGAAGCTTTTGCACACACACGCTGTTACACACAGACGCTTTTACACACAGACGCTTTTACACACAGACTCCTTTACTCACAGACACTTTTACAAACAGACCCTTTTACACACAGACGCTTTTACACACAGACACTTTTACACACAGACGCTTTTACACACAGGCTCCTTTACTCACAGGCACTTTTACAAACAGACCCTTTTACACACAGACGCTCTTACACACATGACACTTTTACACACAGACGCTTTTACACACAGAAGCTTTTACAAGCTTTTACAAACAAGCACTTGTTCACGTTCACACACAAACGCTCACACACACAGAAGCTTTTACATACAAATGCTTTACACACAGAAGCTTTTACACACAAACGCTTTTACACACAGACGCTTCTACACACAGAAGCTTTTACACACAAATGCTTTTGCACACAGACGCTTTCACACACAGAAGCTTTTACACACAGACGCGTTTTTGCACACAGAACCCTTTGCACACAGACACTTTTACACACAGACCCTTTAACAGGACCAACCAAACTCAAAACAAACCCTCAGTTTTTGACACTCGAACCTCATTTCGTGCGAAATGGTTGCCGCGGACACTTCAAAATCGCAATTTTACAAAACGCGCATAAAACCCTCAGTTGTTGACACTCGAACTTCATTTCGTGCGAAAAGATTGCCATTTCGTGGCGCCTCGTCGGCAAGATGTGAAGATGTGAAGATGTGATGAAGATGAGAAGATGTGAAGATGAGAAGAGAGAGAAAGAGACAGAGAGAGAGAGAGTGAAGATGTGAAGATGACAAGATGTGATGAAGATGTGATGAAGATGTGAACATATGAAGATGTGAAGAACCCTTGGCTCAAACGCTCTCGGGAATAAAGGACTTCCTGCACTTGATCCCTGACACTGGCTATGGGACATCATCATTTTCGCCAGAAAGAATTTGTCCTGTGCAATGCAAAACTGCAGTAAATTTCGTCCAAAAGATGGAGGCAACAGTGGTACGAAACCATCGAGGACCATCCCTTCGAATGATGCCGCCAAGGCCAGTGATCCAATTGCTTTGATCACGAAGTCTGCAGCAAAAGGATGCAACCCCAGTGGCCAGCCAGGTAACCGTTCAACTAGTGCGATGGAAAGGCCCATCATATGTCTTTGATATATTTTGATATGATGATATTTGTGCACAGGCCTGGCTTGAATATGAATTGCGCCTGGTTTCCTGATGGAAGGAAGGATTAAGTTCTCCCTCGACAAATGGTCGGCCACCAGCAGAGAACCAACATCTGCCACGGAACCATGACGATATTGGAGAACAAAGCCGATAAGACCTCGGTCAGAAAATGTCACGTTATGGGGCGTCCAAACAATGAAGAAACATGGACAACTGCAAAAATAGTATGGTTTATAAGTTTATAAGGTTGAATATGTCACTCAAAGTGGCTTTTCGAAAACCTCCAAATTACATGGCTTAATGGGCAACAACGTGCAACAGGAATTACGATGAATTAAAATCCAAGCATGAGTAAGTTTGTGTGTCCATGCGCTTTTTCGAACCATGCCCGAGCGATGTCAGGCTAAGTAGCCCATTTCCGCAAGCGAAGTTTCAAGGTGTGCCCGCTCAAGTCTCCACGGAGAACCTCTTGGAGGTCCTGAAGGGGATGGTAGCATCTACTGGCTACGTCCAGCTATCACTTTTTACCATCACTTTAGTGAAAAAGGCTCGGGCCGTCTAACTGCCATGCGTTTAGTTGAATGCCTGGATGGTACGAGTTTACCCTCCACCCTGTACGGTAAGCCCCAATCTAAAAGTTTTGAAACCCAGCATGGAAAGGTATCTTTGTTCTATTTGTGCCATGCAGCGGATCATCCCATTTAGCAACTGGTGAGCTGCAGCAATCCAATTACAAATGGGATGACCCTCTCGGAAAGGTGACTTATTCACTGACCTAATTCTCATCGTTCAGCCACTCCCTCCAGCCTTGTCTTCATCAGCTTGTTCCTCGTTCCTCCTCGCCTCGCACCGTGCTCTGCATCAAATTTTGGGAGTTTTTGATTATTTCTTTGAATGGCTGAGAGGAAAATGTACGAATTGTTCTTCTCCAGGCTGGAATTGGACATATTTAATGCGTGTACATCTATACATCTATACATCTATCTATCTATCTATCTATCTATCTATCTATCTATCTATCTATCTATCTATCTATACATCCATCTATCTATCTATACATCTATCTATCTATCTATCTATCTATCTATCTATCTATCTATCTATCTATCTATCTATCTATCTATCTATCTATCTGTCTCTATCTATCTATCTATCTATCTGTCTCTATCTATCTATCTATCTGTCTCTATCTATCTATCTATCTGTCTCTATCTACCTATCTATCTATCTATCTATCTATCTATCTATCTATCTATCTTTCCATCTATCTATCTATCTATATCTATCTATCTATCTATCTATCTATCTCTATCTATCTATCTATCTCTATCTATCTATATCTATCTATATCTATCTATATCTATCTATATCTATCTATATCTATCTATATCTATCTATATCTATCTATATCTTTCTATATCTATCTATATCTATCTATATCTATCTATATCTATCTATATCTTTCTATATCTATCTATATCTATCTATATCTATCTATATCTATCTATATCTATCTATATCTATCTATATCTATCTATATCTATCTATATCTATCTATATCTATCTATCTCTATCTATCTCTATCTATCTCTATCTATCTATCTATCTATCTGTCTCTATCTATCTATCTGTCTCTATCTATCTATCTGTCTCTATCTATCTATCTGTCTCTATCTATCTGTCTGTCTCTATCTATCTATCTATCTGTCTCTATCTATCTATATCTATATCTATCTATCTATCTATCTATCTACCTATCTACCTATCTACCTATCTACCTATCTACCTATCTACCTATCTACCTATCTACCTATCTATCTATCTATCTATCTATCTATCTATCTATCTAATCTATCTAATCTATCTATCTATCTATCTATCTAATCTAATCTATCTATCTATCTATCTATCTATCTAATCTATCTAATCTATCTAATCTATCTAATCTATCTGTATCTATCTATCTATATCCATCTATCACTATATATTACTATGTTGGTCCAGCATTCCAACCTGCCCCGGCCATGGTCATGCGTTAGCTTACACACCAGCACTAGTACTCTCCCCCTCCCCCCCCTGTGGGATGGTGAGGTGTGCGGAGGAGTGTAGTCTGTGTATGTCAGGTATGGTATGTGTTGTATGTATGGTATGTGTGGTATGCTTGGTATGCTTGGTATGCATGGTAGGTATGGTATGCATGGTATGCATGGTATGTTCAGCATGTATGGAAGGTGCGGTATGTTGGTATGTGTGGTATCTGTGGTATGTGTGGTATGCTTGGTATGTATGGTGTGTAATGGTATGTTTGGTATTTATGGTAGGTATGGTAAGTATGGTAGGTTTGGTAGGTATCGTACGTATGGTATGTGCTTGTACAGTATGTATGGTATGTTTGGTAGATATGGTAGGTATGGTATGTATGTTATGTTTGGTATTTGCGGTAGGTATGGTTGGTATGGTATGTATGGCGGTATGTATGTTATGTTTGGTACGTATGGTATGTATGGTAGGTATGGCAGGTATGGTAGGTATGGTCGGTATGTCATGTCTGGTTGGTATGGTATGCATGGTATGTGTGGTTTGTATGTTGAGAATTTAGAAGCTACAGCAGAAGAACGCTACAGCTTTCTGAAAATTACGAGGCGCATGGGGTGAATGGATAAGGGGTGGGGGGGTGATGGTATACACACCGTTAAACATATGATGTGTAGTGTGGTGTGAGTATATAGAAGTAAATAGGAAGTAGATATGTAGCATGTCTGTGTGTGGCTAGAGGTACTACGTAGGTACTTTGACGGAGTATGTGCGCTATGCAGGTCGTCTAAAAGGTGGCAGCTCCTAGTAAATGAGAGGCTGGAAGTCATATGCAAGCTGCAAATACCTAATTAGTAAATACGAGGCTGGATCTCAGAAATGCTGCGAATAGCTTGCAAATAGAAAGGCCGGGGGTGGTACCTGGGGACCCATACCATTGGGGTAGGAACACAAAACACGAGACCATATATGTGTGCCAATATATGCCGTTCCCTCTTGCCCAGCCTTCAGATGCTTTTCCAACATGTCTCTTGCGATAAGGGTGTTGCGATGACTGACCCTGAGTCGAGGGCTGTCTGGTTCTAAACAACCCACCGATGATATGGGCCAAACATGAAAAAATTGCTTGCGTGACCTCCCAAGCATTTGCAGTTGTTCAAATCTTGGCATCGTATATCCAGCGCCGGAAATACAGAAATGCAAGGGAGAATCCCATGGCGTGAATAAATCCATCGTCTGATGGGCCATCCACCATCTCTGTTTGTTTTGCCATGTTTTGCCAAGATTCGCTGAATTTCGACCCCTCTTCTCATGATCGCTCTCTGAATCCTCGTCCACCGACATGAACGTTGGCCGTGCATCTGACGTCGCCGGCATCATCGGCATCACAGGGTCCGGCGGCAGTGTCAGTGGCGGCGGCACAGGACACCCCAGGGGCTTCTCGAGGTCGCGAGTAGGGCGGGGCGGAAGGGACATCGAAGAAGAAACCTGTTGGATTGTCACAGGTGAGGTCAGTGAGGGCAGGACGCCGCTCCCATTGCTTGCCTGCCTCGGGAAGGTATTTGAGACGGTGCCAACACCGTTTTCTGGATCGAAAAAGGTGAAGAGGTTGGGGCCTGGCGATTCCAGCAGGGCCTTCACATCTCGGTGGAGGTCTTCAAGAAGCCTCAAGATTCGCAGTTGGCAGGTTCAATATCAAACATATCAAACAATCGCAAACGTCTGTTTCGTGCATTCCATGCATTCCAGTCCATTCCATTCCAGTCCATTCCATTCCAGTCCATCCCATCCATCCATCCATCCATCCATCTCTCCGTCCCTCCCTTCGTCCGTCCGTCCGTCTGTCTGCTCCATCAATCCCCGTGGGTGCTTGCCGGCCCCTTCCAAGGATAGACAGGATAGATGAAGTCAAGAAAATGAGACAAACAGACGCAAAAGTTCATGTTTTGGGCACACAAGCCAAAAGCCACAGGAACACCTGTTGTCTTGTCCGGGTGGGTCATTAATGATCCGTGTGTCTTGAGGGAATCCTCGCTGAGCGAGGCAATGCCCATCCCAAAATTCCCACTGAACCAGCAAGATTGCAAATTCGCAGTGGTCATCCGCCATCTAATATTCCCAGAAAAACACATTCCAAGCCCCTATGTAGGGCAAAAAGAAAACTCGACCAAAAGGTTGCGCAACCATCGGTTTAAAAGACCCGAGGCGGCCATGTTTGCAGGTGGGCAACGTGGTTTGCATCTCAAACTGACGGTTCAAGTACCTTTGCTGAAGCTGAGGTCTGAAAAACGGTTCCAAGATGGGTAGAATGAGAAATGATATCCATTGATATCCCAGAAGTAGAGGGAAAAGTTCTGTGAACCCCTAGGCTTGATGGAAAATCCATGGTTTGCTTCGTTTGACTGTATCTTCGTAATTAAGGCATGCTGCATTACAGATTAAGCCGATTAAGCCATACTTTTCCGGTCACAGTCACAATGGCTATTGGAAATGCTTATTCGAAGGCTTCTCTGGTGGAGCATCTATTGCTTCCCACTGCGTCAGTGACAAGCAGAGTTCCCATCGGCGCGATTCATTCGACTCCAGAAAGTTCCCTTCGGTCTCCGGATATTCGATGACAGGTAGCTAAACTCGGGGGCACATAATATATGTAAATGTATGTAAATGTAAGGTCATATGCATTTTTCCGAGGAACTATTCCCCAAGCCCGAAACATGACCAGGGCTTTGATCAGGTTCAATGCGTAGCCCTTGGTATTTCTGGGGGTACAAGTTTGACAACTTATCACCTATCCAAGCAATCCCTGGCTGCAACCCCTTGCGTAAAGGGTCTAAGTGGGAATGGCCAGCTCGAAATGCATTCTACTAGTATCTTGTATAAGATTTTCCGGGGGGTCACAAGCCAATGTTCAGCCAAGGTGACATTTGCAAATCCTCAGCAGCTGGGGATGAGATTCATGTTCAGGCGAGGGGAGTGACTTGCAGCATTGACCTGCTGGAAAAATGTGTTTTTCCTTTTCAAGATGTTGGCAATCACATAAAATACAAATTTGTACATCACGATTTTGTAAATCACCAATCTAAATAGACTGGAAAATATATTGAAAAATGAACGAATACTTGCTCGAAATGGCCTCAACATCTTTCCAAGTCTCAGCCATCTCGCTACTCACTTCGCCAGTGCTGCTTGATCTCAGCATCTTCGGAGCCATGGTGAAACTTCGGAAAGTTAGAAAGGTGGGACTCAGAAAATGGCCCAAAATCAATTGGTCTTTGATTTTTAGATAGTTGTTAGAAGTTGTTAGAAGGACCCAAGTGAACTATCCCAAAGCCAAGAATTCACATCTTAAGTCTTTACTTTCTATTCATGTGTGGTATTCCCTTAAAAAAATCCCATGAATCCAGGTAAGTTCCATCAACAACCGAAGGGTACAACCATGAGTGTGCGACATGTCTAAAGGCTTTTGCAGCTGGGATCTATTGAATTCAAATGTCCTTTCTAGGCTCTGATCGCACCATCTTTGGGCGCGCGTGATCTGCAGAACTGGAGCCAAGAAGTTGCCAGTGCGCTCTCGGGTCCTGGAATGCCAACGGCTTCGCAAGCTCTCCCTGCAGACTGCGCTTCTTGATGGGCTTTGACATTGCTTACTTGGCTATGATGACACGCAGTTCCAAATTGACGGAGATTTTACCATCAGAGATAACTTGTGATAGTTTGGTTTTGAAAATCGATATGACATTTTAGATGTGTTCAGCGTCCACTTTAACTGTTCGACACCGCTCCATTTTCGAAACCCCAGATACAATATGATACCACACCCTCCGACCCTCTGAGAGGGGGTGTCCCACTTCATGAAAGGGACAAAATCGGAAAGGCCAGCGGAAAGGGGAAAAAAACACAAACGTGCCGATAAAACATGACAAGCACTTCAAGCACATCTTTGAATTTTTGACGTATATGTATATACATATATATATACATATACGAGTACAGCACAGGAATGTCATTAACTGTCAATTTTGGTTGTCATGGCACGCACGTGCCTTAAACAGCACATAGTGATAGTGAAACGCTTCAGGTTGATCTGCCAAAACACGTCATCACAGGCGTTTCTGTGATGACATTCATCGCAAAAAATAATTGCAATCGTTCCCGCAAATTGGTTTCAGAAGTTTGGGTCGTTTCGAAAATTGCACTGCTGCGTCACCTTAAGACACTGCTCATATCGTTTCACGAACCAAGCGGTATCTCAGGGACTGCTTCATTAACCGAGAGATGGTCGCCACGTCGTCATGGAGATGTTTGATGGCCTGTCCTGAAGCCAAACCAATAGTTGTTTAATTGGTCCGTTGCAAGGCATCATGGCACCCTTGAACAACATTCATGCACCGATTTGTATATACATTTTTTCTGTGCACATGTATGTACATCGAAACGTTTGGAATCAACTCATAATATGCATGCCGATTTTTGCGATGTTGTGCGCTGAAAATGTTTTGATCCAAAATTGTTTTCAATGTTGCAATCTCTGACCCATGGCAAGATGTCTGATCAACGTCCCGTCGTTTAAAAACGTTATGACATGTTATGACCATGTCATTGTTGAATTCCAGTTTTTCTCGATTTCCGGTTTGCAATCATTCCAAGTCTCTTCTGAGTTTGTTCTCATAGGCCATTTTCGCAAGTTGCAAGCTCTTTGCGGGCCCCCGCAACCTGGAATGATGCACACAGTTTCGAAATCGCCGGGGGCCCAAACTTAATCCACCCAAGTGGTTTCCAGGCACTCATCATGGCCAGCTTTGCGGAAGCAAACCCGATTTTCTTGTGAAAGAATGCCTTGCATGTCCTAGAACCAAATGGCCCTTGGTATGACAAACAAAAATAGACATACGCATGCGCACACAGTTAAACATTAAACCATATTGACACATAAATATATATATATACGTAGCTCCATGCATACATGTAAGTAAACATGTTGACTACTTACGACGTGTCAACATTTTCGGAAAATACATCAAGATACGACAATTTTGACCAAACATAGACTCAGACATATACAAACATGAAACAAATATAAACATATGCATGTGCCCATATGTGAAAATATAAAGATACCTTTATACAAATAGAAACACACCTATATATATACATATACATATATACATGTATATATATATACATATATATATACATATTAATATATATATACATATATATATATATACATATATATATATACATATATATACATATATATATACATATGTATATATATATATATACATATATATATATACAATAATGACGTATACGCGGGTAAAATACACACATAACTCTAAAACCACATGTTTTTTACACATACGTATAGGCAAATAAACGTAAATATCAAATATACATACACAGATACATATATATATATATATGCGCACTGTAGACCTTGATGCAGCTAATTAAAATGCAGAAAAAAAACAAGAAACCACCAAAAGAAGGCGTAACTAACCCAAAAAAACATATTGCAAAGGACACAAGCAAAAAGTAGCAAGTGCACCTGCTTGCACCCGCACGAAGTGGTGCAAGACACCAAGAGGCTCACGGTCTTTTCCAAGACCACGGCGTAACACGAGTTTGGCTAAAAGTCCCTCCCTAGATGTAAAATGGGCAATTGGGCTGTCGTGGCCATGGTTGAAATGTAAAATGAGGTGAAAAGGACCTGACATGCTATGATGACCCAAGTTGTATGGACATGCAACTCACACAGGGGAAATGTTACAAACTTAAAATTCCATGTCCTGTGGTGCGTCCACAACTCGAATTCCCTGTTCATCAAAGTGCCGTTCTGGATCGGCATCGACCTCTTGTAGGCTTTGCCTGTTGCAAATGGCACAAGGGCGCAGGACTCTAACCTCATGGCCTGAGTCGTAGATTTCATCACAATCGTCGTGCAAGTGCCAGACATCGGAGGCAATTTGAGTAAAAACTTCTTCCCCTTGAGGACACGTACGGAAGTGGGTCTGTAGGGCTGCTATAGCCTCATACCCGGCACCTAAGTCCTGGGTCGCAATCTGCAAAGCACGTTGACGCTCAATTGCAGTGTTGCGCATCTCCACATAGGCTTGTTGAGCACGTCGGTATCCCAAGGTTCTTCTCTCAAATGCTCCTCGAAGTTCATGCATGATAGCAAGCACATTCGCTCTTCGGTTGAGCGCATCCAAAGAGCCAGTGGCCGTATCGGCCTGCAGATTCGCAGTCACCAGGGCAGCATGCGCATGATGAAGTTGCAACCTGACCTCATACAGGTCATTCTCCAGTTGACGGCAGCGCCGTCGCAGCCAGAAAAATGCCAAAATGGCAAAAACCAGAAAAATCACCAAAAACAACCAGAGCAAGTTGTTGTTAGCTCCTGTTGCAGCGATTTCCCCTCCAGTGAAACAGATCTCTGTCGAGGCTCCTTCGGCCACCGGAAAAACACAAAGGTTCCAGCACAGCAGTGTCTTGAACACATACTTCAGCAAGTCCGTGGCCTGGAAGCTCGAAGCGCCATGGCTCGCGGCGTTGACATACTCAATCACCGCCTCATTCTGAGCAAAGCACTCCTCCGCAGGAACTGCATTGGGCTCAGAAATCTCTTCATCCACAGGAATGTCCTCAGACTCAAAAGTTTCGTTATACTCATAGGTTTCGGTCTCTTCAAGGATCTTGGAGGGCTTTTCAAAGTGGTCATACTTTGGGGTCTTGATCTCGGCATTGGGCAAAGGTTTTGAAGAAGCCTGAATTTCAGCTTGTCGCTCTGAAAGTGACTTCTTTTTGGTAGCAGTGTAGGCAGGATCGTAGAGAAACTTCACCTTGGCATGTCGAAGTCGATCTGCCAGGCTCTGACGTGTTGACGTTTTCGTCAGGCCATCTGCCAATTGGCGTTCGCTGGAAACCCAGCGCAACTGTCCACCCAAACTTTGAAGCTGCTCCTTCACCACCCTGATTTCAAGGCCAGACCGCTTGTCCACTGCAGACATCGATTCCTTGTGGTAAGAATCGTAAACAGATTTGGCGTCTGTTAGCATGGTGGGCTGCAGGGTTGACTTCACATGCAAAAGGTCTGCCAACTTCAGGTGGGGCTTGAGCAAATGCTCGAAGTAGCGACATGCAAATTCTGTCGCATCAGCAGCGCAACCAGCAGCTTGAGACTCAGCTGCCAAGGAACTTCTGGCGACCCTCGGCAACTTGAAACTTCGCCAGTCCAGGATGTGATATACATCCTCACCAGTTTCCAAAATCCCTTTTGGGGCAAGGAGGACGAAGTAGCCACCTTGTGAGGTGCCGTCAGCTCGGCTCCAAAACGAAGCATCAAAAGCTGTCACCAATCTCCAGTCAGACATCGGCCCAAAAGGCGCAAAAGAAAGTCCAACATCGGCATTGGCTTTTGCGAACTTCAGCAATTTGTTGGCTTCAAAAACTGTGGAAGCTAAACCCTTGCTAACATCGCCAGCAAGCATGGAAGTACTGGCCTGCAAGTGGGGCGAGCTCTGCACAGCTGGCCAGGACAAACTTCCCATCAAACCACGTAGTGCAGTGAGCTCAGAGGAACTCAAAAGCTTCTCAGGGCCCACATGTTTTCCCAGCGTCATCGGTTTCAGGCGCTGGAGGTATTGGCCATGCTTGAGGCTGAGTGCATCACCATTGCGCTTGATCGTAGCGCCACAGTACTCAAGGCCAGGGCCAGTTTTCCACTCACGAAAACTGAAAGACTCCTTGAGGGCGGAGATCACATGTTGATACACTGCCGAGGATTCAAGTCCAGCTCCCACGAGGTCGTCGACATGGATGCAAATCATGCCAACCAAACCGCCCTCGCCAACACCCAGTTTTTCATGAGGAACTTCAGGGAAAGAATCTTCAAAAATCAAAAATGAGCAAGGGTCGAGGACGTGAGGGACCAGTTTGAATTCAGTCAGGCGTCTGGTCGCCTCCAAATACCATCTTCTGGGAGCATCCAGTTGGCCGTAGCACGGCTTGAAAAGCAACATCCTGCAGTCTTCAGACGCACCAAGAAGCTTCAGACACTCAGAAGGCAGCTTCACCCAGAGGTTTCGTTCTTGGGGTAGCCCTTGTAGGAAAGCGGTCGAAATGTCCGCAGTCCATTCCTTCCATCCCAGATTCACAGCAAGGGAAAGCAGCATGTTGCGGCTCAACCTGGAAGTCGTTGGGCTCGAAGTGTCAAGTCCAGTGGTCAGGGCGTCATAGTCATTGTAGCCCCTCACGATCAACCTGGCTTTTGCCCTTGGTGATCCATCTGGGTGTTTTGAAGCATTCTGGCCGTCAAAGTTCAAGCACTGTCGGCATTAGATGCCGTATCAAAAGTCCAGACCTCGTGCTCGAAGAACGATCTCAACTCTTTGCACTTAGCTTCTTGGAAGAGGGCCTTCTCATCCGCAGTCAAAGTCTTTTCAGTGACCGTCTTCCTGCCTTTGGTCTGCTGTCGAACCATTTTGGTGCGAGCTTCACGTCCAAGTTTCTTTGCAGACTGATTTGAGTACATGCAAAGCTCACGGCGAGCAGCACCAGTGATCTGGAAGATCGAGAGGCCAGTCCAAGCATGTCGAGTGGACTTCTGTTGAGTGCCATCGTCGTTGAGAATGTTCACAGAGCCGTCAAGGCTTTTCATCACAGTGATCCGAACTGGATCCAAGTACTGCAGGTCAATGGGCAGGTCGGAGAACTTGGAGATGTCGACCGTGGAGTGTCGAGGCGTCACATGAGGACGTAGAAGACAACCAGCTTTGACTTCCCAGAAGTCGTTGACCTTGTCAGTCAGTTGGAAGTAGCCCGTAGATTCATCAAAAGTCCATCCCTTGGGCAGCTGATCGGTCTCGACATCCTAAACCGCAAAGGCCTGTGAGAAGTTGGCATCCTCATCGGTTTTGGGAGGCTTCTCATAGGGCTCAGTTCGATTCTCACTCCTCAGTGGATTGGGCATCTGGCCAAAGATAGCCGTCTCCTGCCGTTGAAACCTTCTCCTTCTGGCTGCAAAGTCTTCAGGGCCGGCAGGCTCGTAGAGTGCAGCTGTCGCTGGATCCAAGTAGGGCACATGTGCAGGTACTAGAGCTGGTTCCGATGGAGAGTCAAGCTCAGGGAAGTGGTTCGGAACCGGTGGAGCTCCAGTCACAATGGGTTCCAGCATCACAGAAGGGGGTGCAGAAGGTTCTCCACTGGGTTCAGGTTCATCTCCAGTCACCTCCGCAATCGTCGTCGAAGTCGGTTGAGCTGCAATGGGCAGCGTGGTGGGGAGGCATGGGCCGGAAGTCCAGTGGCCGAATCAGCTGGAGTCGTTGGTTCATACTCCGTTGCATCGCCAGGAGGAATGGCTTCAACATTACCAGTCTGGGGGCTCAAGTCCAAGTCCAACCCACCAGCTGGTCCAGGGGACGCAGGAGTAAATGGATCAAGTCGAGGTCGATGCCGCAGAGGTTGGCCATCATCATCATCGCCCATCCCCTCTTCATCAGACATCACCTCCTCGATGTTGCGCTTGTTGGCGCGGCTGAGATCCAAAAATCGGGTCACACCGCGGGACTTCAACTCCAAAACTGATTTTCGGGCTTCAGCAATGTCCCCAACCAAGGTGTCAGCGGCTTGTCGAAAGTCAGGCCGTACATGGTGAGGAGCACATCGCAGCAGCTGGCTTCCATGTGATAGCCAATATTGAAGTGGCTTGCCATCAGCTTGATCTTCTCGAAGAATCACTCTTGCAGGGCCCAGCCATCTGATCTTGCACAAGTCGCTGGCTCTGGCATCACGCCAATACCAACATTGTTGCCCAGGTTGAAGAAGGACATTGGTGCCAGCGTATTGCCGAAGCAAGGCTCTTCTCAAACGTTGATCCTCATCAGCACGGATCAAGGCCATCTTGGCAGAGGTTCGCAAGGACAGGGTCTCTTCAAAGGTTTGAGAATCTCCAAGTTGAGAAGGTGCAATCTCCTCGGAGAGCAAGTCACCAGAAAACTGTGGCTGGTAACCCAAAACCCACTGTGCCGGCGAAAATCCAGCAACCGTGCACATGGAGTTCATCTGAGGCACCACGTAGGACAGGGCTGTTTTGATGCCTTCTTTGGTGTTCAGGCCACGGTCATAGAGAAAGATCTCCACAGCTCGGCGCAGCATTTGATGTCTGCGTTCCACAGTCCCAAGTCGGGCATGAGCTTCGCCAGGAGCCATGTTGTGAATCACTCCCAGGTCCGCCAAGAACTCCTTCATGTCATCGGAAGCCCAGCCAAGGCCTTCGTCAGTGGTGAGCTGGCGTGGGATGCCAAAGATCCGGAACCATCGTCCCTCCAAGGCTTTGATGAAGTCAGTTTTAAGACGATCAAAACTAGCGAGAAGCCCAAAATCAAGGATTATGTTTCTTTAGTTTATTTATTATTTTTTTTTATGAATTCAATATATGCTTTTTATGATTTCAATTTACTGGTATATTTCATTTATGTTTTTTTAATGATTTCTGGTTTCAACATATGTGTTTGCTGCATTTTGCAACACTTGGAAGCTGGAACCTTGCCAAAAACCCTTGGAAGCCATAAAAAAAAAAAAATCATTTAAAAAACAATTTTAAAAAAAAAACATAAATTGTATATAAAATTTATGTTTTTTTTGATTTCCACCTGGTTTCTTGCCAAAACCTTCCAAAACTAGCAAAAACTCCTGGAATTCCATCATTTTGCTTGGTGAAACCTTGAAAAACTAAGGAAAACCATTGATTTTGCTGCATTTTGCACCACTTGGAGGCTGGAACTTTGCCAAAACCCTTGGAACCCATCAAAAAATCATAAAAATCACTAAAAAAATCATAAAATTTATACCAGTAGTACCGCACAAGGCGGTGGCGGAAGTTTCAAAAATAGGAAACCTATAGGAGAGGTTGGTTGTTGTGAATCAGGGATGGCAGAGCGAAGCCACTGATGGACTGAAAGGTGCTTGATCTCTCTCACTCTTTCTATCGCTTTCTCTGACTATCTACCTACCTACCTATCTATTTTCTATGTATCTATCTATCTATCGATCTATCTATCTATCTCTCTCTCTCTTTCATCTAATTACCCAATCTATCTCTCTCTCTCTTTCATCTAATTACCCCATCTATCTCTCTTTCATCTGTCTATCTGTCTAGCTGTCTACCTGTCTATCTATCTATCTGTCTATCTAGTGTTGTGGAGTGTAGTGTAGTGTAATGTAGTGTAGTATAGTGGAATGTGGTGTAATGTAACGTAGTGTAGTGTAGTGAAGCGAAGCGGCGAAGCGACATCCGAACCTCCAAAAGTGGCGCGAACATGTGGTGTTTTGTACATTTTGACTTGGAAATGTGCTTCGCGCGACAACGGCGTGCACTTTTTCAACATCCGAACCTCCAAAAGTGGCGCGAACATGTAGTGTTTTGTACATTTTGACTTGGAAATGTGCTTTGCACCACAACGGCGTGCACTTTTTCGACATCTGAACTTCCAAAAGTGGTCCGAGAATGGTGTGTTTTGTACATTTTGACTTGGAAATGTGCTTCGCGCCCACAACGGCGTGCACTTTTTCGACATCTGAACTTCCAAAAGTGGTCCGAAGAAGCTGGTGTGTTTTGTACATTTTGACTTGGAAATGTGCTTTCCAAAAGTGGGCCGGACTGGTGGTGCTTTGTACATTTGACCTTGGAAATCTGCTTCGCGCACAAACGCGTGCAACTTTTCATCTCTCATCTGGCCAGCTGGCTCCGCACCCGCCGCTTTAGCGAGCCTACTTTTCGACCATCCGGGAGCCCCAAATCATTGGAAAAACACAGTGTTTCGCGACTTTTCCTACCTTTTCGCGCATCTGCATCTTCTTTCTTCTTACTCTTTCTCTTCTACTCTTCTTTCTTCTAATCTTTCTCTTCTCTCTGCCTCTTCCCTGCTCTGCTTTTCATCTGTCCATATTGTCGGAAGTTTGACTTCTAAACTTCCTTCGATAAAATTTATGATTTTTCTATGATTTCCACCTGGTTTCCTGCCAAAACCTTCCAAAACTAGCAAAAACTCCTGGAATTCCATCATTTTGCATGGTGAAACCTTGAAAAACTAAGGAAAACCATTGATTTTGCTGCATTTTGCACCACTTGCCCATCAAAAAATCATTAAAAAATAATAATAAAATCATAAATTTTATATATATTTTATGATTTTTTTATGATTTCCACCTAGTTTCCTGCCAAAACCTTCCAAAACTAGCAAAAACTTCTGGAATTCCACCATTTTGCTTGGTGAAACCTTGAAAAACTAAGGAAAACCATTGATTTTGCTGCATTTTGCACCACTTGGAGGCTGGAACCTTGTCAAAACCCTTGGAACCCATCAAAAAATCATGAAAAAATCATAAAAAATAAAAATAAAATAAAAACATCAAAAAATCATAAATGTTATATAAAATTTATGATTTTTTTTGATTTCCACCTGGTTTCCTGCCAAAACCTTCCAAAACTAGCAAAAACTCCTGGAATTCCATCATTTTGCTTGTGAAACCTTGAAAAACTAAGGAAAACCATTGATTTTGCTGCATTTTGCACCACTTGGAGGCTGGAACTTTGCCAAAACCCTTGGAACCCATCAAAAAATCTTTTTAAAAAAAAAACATTAAAAAAACATTAAAAAATCAGAAATTTTATATAAATTTTATGATTGTTCTATGATTTCCACCTGGTTTCCTGCCAAAACCTTCCAAAACTAGCAAAAACTGCTGGAATTCCATCATTTTGCTTGGTGAAACCTTGAAAAACTAAGGAAAACCATTGATTTTGCTGCATTTTGCACCACTTGGAGGCTGGAACCTTGCCAAAACCCTTGGAACCCATCAAAAAAACATTAAAAAAATCATTAAAAAAATCATAAATTGCATTCATAAAAAATATCATAAATAAATCATTTAAAAAAATATATATTTTGAAACCATAGCTCTGTCGCTGACGCGAACGTCCTAAAGTCAGTTGAATTTTCACCACCAACCACCGTCGCCTCCTGAAACTTTGAAGCGAGGTCGATCACATGAAGGATGGGGATCTTTTGATCGTTGACCTTGATCCACATGACGTCAGCCTGAACAACGTCGTTGAACTTGGTGGCTGTAGGCACAGTTGAGGGAGATGCAGCATTGGGCTTTCGATAGCGGCTGCATGAAGCACAGTTGTAGTTCTTGGCCACATCGATGATCACATCAGAAGCACCACGGCTGGCTAAAAGTTCCACCAGCGCATCCTTGTCAGGGTGCCCAAGATTCCTGCGCAATCGCTGCACAGTTCGAACTGCATCTTGTCGATTGGTGGCCAAGAGCTTGATGAGCTGGCCAGTGTGCTGGCGATCTTCGTTGACGGCCCCTGCAAAGTCCATCACAGAGGGCGTCTCATCGGTCATCATGGCTGCAGCGATCACACAAGTCCAGGCTGGTAGTTCTCCATGAACCTGGTTCGAAGTCCAATCCCAGGTGCAGATCCCTCCAAAGGGCAATGTTGGTGAGAACCATCGCACTTGCGCTGCAGCTCAAGGAACACGGCACGCTTTGTAGTCTGCACTGCAGTGGCCTTTTTAGTAGGCTTCCAAATTCCATCCACATCTTGACATTGGGCACCATAGGCACAGGCATCAAACTCAGCCAGGAAGCTTCATCAGGGCCGTAGTGCGCCAAGACAGAGCATCTTTTGGTTGCTCCAGGTGGCAGTGACAACCATTGGCAACTTGTCGCTCAAAGATGCGACGGCAAAACTGCAAGTGCACAGTGTGGTGCCATTCACGGAGTTCACGTAGTTGATCTTGCTGCTCAGGGCTTCGGGCTGTCAAGCTCTGCATCCGGCTCCAAAGTTTGCAGACCGGTGAGAGCCACACTTCATCAGGAACTTCAAGTTCAAGGCGCTCCAGGAACTGCTTTCGGTGATCCGGCTGGTCAAAATCCCAGCCGTTGTCCAAGGAGAAAACTTCAACCTCAGCTCCAAGGCTTTCAGCTACAGAAGCGACTCGACCACGTCCAGCATAAACTTCCCAGATCACCCTGCGGCGAGAAGGCTTGTGGAGCTCCTCAGTCACATAGGCATGGTATTGGTTGCTCTCTGCTTGCAGGAGCTCATCAGCAGTGCGTAGTTGATGTCGAGGAAGAAGACATTCACCAGGTTCTGGTTCATGTTCAACGGCAACTGCAGGAGAGTCATCCATCAAAGCAAAAGCG
Organism: Cladocopium goreaui; assembly: GCA_947184155.2. Classification (NCBI taxonomy): domain Eukaryota; class Dinophyceae; order Suessiales; family Symbiodiniaceae; genus Cladocopium; species Cladocopium goreaui. The sequence continues at coordinate 286,675 of CAMXCT020000187.1, forward strand.
GACTCCTCCTCAAAGTCAGCCAAGGTGATGCCCATAGGGTCAACTTCGCCCGCTGGAGCCAGCCGGAGGTCAAAGTCCAAATCCATAGACCTCATGAAGTCCATCGGCTGTTCAGGCTCCCAAAGAGGCAAGAGATACTCACCGTGAAGTCCAATGGTGGCATCCCTCCATGGTCCATCATTCAATCGAACCAAGCGCTGTTGAAAATCCATAACAACGCCAAGAGCCTCAATGATGGGGCGGCCACATAACATCGGGGTCTCACCCTTCAGCAAAAAGACCTGTGCATGGCCGTAGCGGCCAGAGACGCACATAGGCATTTCCATCACCCAGTGACACCAGCTTTCGCCATCACCTCCAAAGTGGAACTTGTGGCGGCATCGAAAGAAGTTGATCTTCTCCATGGGGGTAGCCCTGAGATGCCAGGAAGGTCAAATACCTTCTCGCAGGACCAAAGCCACATAGAAAATCCGATGCCCCAGGGTCAAGCATCGCCACATCAGCTCGTTCATGTCCTTGGGCATCTTGGAAGGTCACGTGGGCATCTTCAAGCTGGGCAACGGACCCCGTTGCTGCTGCAGGGCGCTTGGTGCCAGTCTTGGACGGCACTGGACAATTGGCTGCAAAGTGACCAGGTTGTCCACAGCGAAGACAGCGTAGAGCAGCTTTGGCACGTGCTTTGGGCTCAACAGCTTTCATGGGAGCAGGGCTATGCTTGTAAGTAGCCGGCTTCCCTTTTGGTGAACCACCTTTTGAACTGCCTTTCGACTTGCCCTTCGTGCCTTTTGAGGTTGGGCTGGAACCTGGAGAAGTGACACCAGGGCTGATGTTGCCGGCACTGGGATCGCCGACAGCAACGATTGGCAAAAAGCCACGGGCCAATCGCAAGTCAGAAAATCGCTTGCGAGCATCCAGGTAAGCCGCGTAGGCCTGGTCGTAGGACTTCACATCGTGCCAGGGAGCTTCATCCATCGTCCCATCATCGGCATCATGTTTGTAGCACACAGCACTGGAGTCAAAGGCCTCAGGCTCGTACCATTCTTCAGCTTCTTCGGCATCATCAGCTTCATAGTAGGCTCCATCATCAACCCATTCCGATTGCCACTCTGAGGCACCATCGTCGTAGAGCTCGTCAGCGTCATAGTCCTGGGCAGCATAGCCACGGACCTTGTATCCCTTGTGGAAGGGTTTGCCATGAGCACCATGAGTCGCCTTGTAGTCTTGGCCCAAGATCAGGTACAAGGCCTCGACCACCTTCTTCCGCTCAAGCTGGGGGGCACGTAGCGTGACCAGTTGGCGCTGCTCCTTGGTCAAGTTGGCTTTCCTAAGGAGATGCCAACCTTGCACAGCATCGGGCAACGTCACACTGTGTTTCTCCACTTACGGTGGTATTCATCATGGTCAGAAACAAAACTCAGCAAGGTTTGGTTGGGTTTCCGGGTCAAACTGAAGTAATTGTCAAAGTCCACAGGCAACTGCACCCGGTCATCATACTGAAAATGTCCACCTAGCAGTTTCAGCAGTCCATCGAATGCAGACTCATCGTCAGCTTTTGAAACATCAAAATCCTCAACCAACCTCCATGCCGTTCCAGTCAAAGAACCGACTATGCTAAGGATTGCTTCACCCCTTCGCTTACCAAGGACCATCTTGTGGTAATACAATTGTATCCGTTTCCTCCATTCCTTGTAATCTGACGGCTGTCCTGTGAAAGTTGGGATCCAAGAGTCACGTTGGGAGGATCCCTCAGAGGCAGGTGAAGAAGCAGGACTTCCAGTCGCCATCCACAGAGAGGTTCACCTCTTCGAATTCAGAAACTTCCAAGGGGACAAGGATAGCTAAGAACAATGCTCGATCTGGTCGTTGCCTTTGTCCGGGAAGTTATTCAAGAGCTCAAGGTACGCTGGCCGTTGAGCTCCGCTACCAATGCAAAGGACACAAGCAAAAAGTAGCAAGTGCACCTGCTTGCACCCGCACAAAGTGGTGCAAGACACCAAGAGGCTCACGGTCTTTTCCAAGACCACGGCGCAGCACGAGTTTGGCTAAAAGTCCCTCCCTAGAGGTAAAACGGGCAATTGGGCCGTCGTGGCCATAGTTGAAATGTAAAATGGGGCGAAAGGATCTGACATGCTATGATGACCCAAGTTGTATGGACATGCAACTCACATATATATATATATGTACAGGAAGGTGCCCCCAAGTTATAACTTAAGTTATAAATAGGGATAACTTAAGTTATAACTGGGGGTAACTTGAGTTATAAGTTTCATAACTCATGTGGAAGTTATAAGTCAGATAGGAAGTTATAACTTTCTTATAACATAAACGGAAAAAAGATATAAAGAAGTTAGCAAAGTTAGGTTTTGCATGTCTGCATTTTGGGCATCCAGTTCGTTTCTGATTTCGGAGCCTTTTTTTGGCTTTGGTCGCTGGGTTTTCTATGCTGCGATGGCTGTGGCACTTGAAAGTGTGCCAGGACGTGCGCACATGCAAGATTGGCGCAATTTTCCATTCTTCTTGACCCAAGAAATATGGAAGCATTTGGAAGAAACTCCAGGGTTGCCGCAAATGAATCGAATGGAGAGACTGAGCAGATTCTTGGTGAATGTTTTAGGTATGAGAAACCCTTCAGAGCAGACCATGGCAGTCATGTGCGCATTGATTTGTCGCACTGAGATGGATTCCAGTCGTTTGTCTGCTTCTCTGCAAACCTTGAAGACAGTTTTGCGGACCACGATTTGCCGTGCTGCGCAGCAAGGTTTGGCTGTGCCAGGTGGGTTGCATGTCGAGGTGTTGCCCTCGACCTTCGCAGAACTTCCGGATGTGGTTCGCCAACATTTAGTTGGCGTTGCTATTGTGGCGCCGCCAGATACAGTGAATGTAGCGGAGGTGCTGCAACATGCCAAAGGCATTCCTTTGCGCAACACTCATAGGTCAGTTGCACTGCAGAGGCAGATGCAACAGCCTTTGCAGTTTGGAGGAGCTGCTGGAGTAATGTCCAACCAGCTTGTCGAAGCTGCTGCATTAGTGGCATCCGCGGCCTTGCGCATGCCTGTTGCTGAGACTCAGGGAGGTTTGTCGAATTTGCAGATTTTCCCGGGGAATCGTTTGGTTCCAAGCAATGGATCACAGCCTCGTCAATTGCAGAACTTGTTGCAGCGGCATGAGATGGAAGCTGCATCTGTGGCCTCGGTTGCAATGCCCGCACCAGCGCAAGCTCCGCTTGCGATTATGGACGGGCGCCCTGAAGCAGCGCAGCAGGGGAATGTTGCGGGTGTGGAAGGACAGCCAAGTGCCTCACGCGCTGACATTGCTCAGCCATTGGTGACGGGAGACAGCATTCGAGACGTTCAGGAGTTGCCAAGAGCAGCGAAAGACGATGGGGAGGCTCCACGAGCTGATGCGGTGCTGGAACAAGAGGCGGTGAAGCAAGCGCCTCCACAAGTTGCTTCTGCCGTGGCTCTATTGGCTAAGGCGCACTATCGAGAAGATTTGGACATGGAGCCACGGCCTCCGAACCCGCGTGGTAGACCGCCGAACGTTTTGAAGCGCCCCGCTGCAAAGCCGGGCATGCCGAACGCAAAGAAGAAGCCTGCGGCTGCTGTGAGCTCTCCATCTGTTTCGATTGAGGAGACGTCACGTCAAGTTGTTTCTATGAAGAAGCCATCTGCAAAACAGATGCCTCAGAGTAAGCCATCTGTGCAGAAAACAGTGACCAAAGCACAGCGCATGAGGCAGCGTCCACATGGATGCGCCACTTGCCGTAAGACGCCTGGCTGTTGTCCTTCGTGCTGGAAGAAGCGAGGCTATGAAGTGTTGACTTGATAGAGTTCATCTTCAGTCAGATCAAATTGTACTTTTGACAAGCGCTGTTGGCGAAAGCGTCCAAGTTTTGATCCTCGAGATGCGGATGCTGCTTGGAAAAGGTGCAGTTCAATTTCTTGTTCCGCATAGGTTCGTTTTGGGAAATTTCCAGATAGGTTTCTTATATTCTCTTTCTCCATATATATTATATGAAATAGTTTTACTTCGTGCGTATTGTGCATGTTGTTCTGCGGCTTTTTTTGCCTTGATAGGTTCATGTGGTAGGTGTTTTGGCTTTGCTGTGAATTTTTTGTTGCTTTGCCCGTTTTCTGTCGGCATGGCTGCATCAAGCTCAATGGAAGTGAAAGAAATCACTTTGACAACCTGTGAGGACGGTACAATTGCGGTTGTCAGTGGTCCGCAGCGAGTGGAAATCGATAGCAAAGCTTTGGAGGAAGTGTGGAAGGAAAAAGAACCGGAAGTCGCGCCAGTGACTCCGGAAGTGATGCCTGTCGTTGACAAGACGGAGAGGAAAGAGCCACAGCCATGTCTCCAGGGATGGCGACGCACTGTTCATGCTGCTGCGAAAGAGTGCATGAAGGAGATAGAGGAACGCGTTGAGTGCGCAGAAGAGTTCAACGACTTAGATGATTATCCAATTTATCAAAAGCTTCTTGCTTTAACTGATGCTCTGCGGATGGATCCGGATCTTGACAGAAAGGCTGCAGATGAGACACTCGATCTGGCGCGCATGTACTTATACTTGTGCGATCTAGATGATACCTGATCACGTCGCAATGCATTGGTGACGGTGCATGAACGCATCCGTACTTTTGATGCCGCTCGAAGATGAGAGAAAAGGTTTCTCATGTGGTCGCAGTTATGGGCGCAGAGAAGAAGTTGTGCTTTTTTTTGGGGTATGGGGGATTTAAAGTTAACTTGCAGAAACTGTTTGCTACCTTGTTGACTTGGACGGGGTTTAGGTTGAGTTGAATGCTTGTGTTTTCTTTTGGCTCAAATCAGCCGCTCGGTCGCTGTGTTGCCTTGCGGCTTTCTACTGAGGACGCGAGGCCGGAGCTGCAGGGGTGGATATAATGCATCTATGGTTTGATTCTATATAGGAGTAAAGGGATATACCAATAAGGATTCCAAGTAAACGCGCTCCGCCTGCGGGCCAGCGGCCAGCTAGCTTCGCCTGCGGGCAAGCTGAGACGTTTCGCCTACGGGCAAGCGACGAAGCTGCGCCTGCGGGCCAGCTGCTCCAAGCTTCGCCTGCGGGCAAGCTGAGAAGCTTCGCCTACGGGCAAGCTACGAAGCTGCGCCTGCGGGCCAGCTGCTCCAAGCTTCGCCTGCGGGCAAGCTACGAGGCTGCGCCTGCGGGCCAGCTAGCTTCGCCTACGGGCAAGCTGAGAAGCTTCGCCTGCGGGCGAGCTACGAAGCTGCGCCTGCAGGCCAGCTGCTGCAAGCTTCGCCTGCGGGCAAGCTGAGAAGCTTCGCCTACGGGCAAGCTACGAAGCTGTGCCTGCGGGCCAGCTGCTGCAAGCTTCGCCTACGGGCAAGCTGAGAAGCTGCGCCTGCGGGCCAGCGAGTCCAAGCTGCAGTTGCTGCGTTTGCTTCCTTATCACCATATATATATGTAATATATATATATATTATAGTTTTTATAGATACAGGAAGTATATCTATATATATGCCAAAAAATATACATTGCCATACATCCGCCTATCCCATATACTTTGTTTCTTTGTTCCCGGCTGCAGGTGGAACTACAGCATGGCGTCGTCGAGCGTGTCTCGCAGTCGCTCGGCAAAGCGCAGTCCGAGCCGCAAGAAAGAAGAAGACGAGAAGCCTTCGAAGCCTGAGAAGTCGGAGGCGCCGTCTGCTGCGCCAGAAGCCACAGAAGGGGAAAAGCCAGGACGCTGGGACGAATGGAAGCAAGAGGTGCCGGAGAAGAAAGAAACGAGGAAGGATTCTTTCGAGGACAAAGCGCGTGCTGTGCGAACCCGCTCTGCTGGTGGAGGAGCGGTTCGCAATCGCCGCGCTGCTGGCACGCCTGGGACGTTTGAATGTCCTGAGTGCTACA